>DF242321.1:0-59221 GCA_000507305.1 Breviolum minutum Mf 1.05b.01 | reverse complement strand
ACGACCAACTTTGGCGGAGTGGACGTGGTGCCATTGCTGGGTGCCATTGCAGGGTACCATTCCAGTGTGCTATGGTTGGGGGGGATGTGGTGCCATCGTAGGGTGCCATTGTAATATGCTATGATTGAAGGGGAGGGTGACGACCAACTTTCGAGGAGTGGATGTGGTGCCGTTGTTGGGTGCCATTGTGGTGTGCTATGGTGGAGGGAGGGGAGGGTAACGACCAACTTTGGGGGAGTGGACGTGGTGCCATTGCAGGGTGCCAATTTCTGTTTCACATCTTCCTCTTTTATTTTCAGGGCCACCAATTTCACGCAGATGCCCAAGAAAACAACAATGAATTTAGCTTCTTGCAGACGCTGCACTCTTCTCTACATTGATAACACAAAAATTGCTTTTTGCTATCTGGGGTCTATGCTGGTATAATTTTTTTAAATGGTTTTCCACATCGGAGTCCTGACCAGGGCAAGCGCACAGCATGCAGCCAACCCATTTGTGGGATTTGGTATGACCAAGTACCTTGATCATGTGGCTACCTGAGGTGTTCAGCATCAATCCTGCGGCTGCCAAATGTAGCACTGAGCTATCCAATATATTTTGTGCATTTTCCTTCGTATTGGCAAAAATGTAAACAGCATCTGCAAAATGCAAATTAAATAAAGGAAACATATCGTCCCCAGGATCCATCCCACCCTGCGGATTTGCAATTCCCCACTCGGACGTTGCCAACTCAAGTGCGGCGCAGAACAACCGGGGACTCAACACGCACCCTTGTCGCACACCAGATAATATGTCAAACTTTCTGCTATCACCAGCACCATCGCGAACGACACTTGTTTGATTGTGACAAAAGCACCCCAATTGATTTGGAAAATCAATTGGCCTGAAATGTCTTGCCGGCGCAAAGGTTCCTATAGCGTTTCCGACTTTTCTGTTTCGAAGGCTTTGGATAAATCCAAGCTGATGATCCACAATGGCAGTCCAGCTGTTCTGCTCTTATCCAAAATAAGATTTGTTGTCAGAACATGTTCTTCCGTTTTTCGGCCTGGGCGAAAACCGTGTTGTGCTTCTGATTGAAAACTTTCCAATGACAAAAAATGATGGCCCCACGCGTGCGAGGATCATGTACGCAAACACCTTGTAAAAGAGCCGTATGTTGGCAATGGGGCGGAAATCCGTCACAAGTTTTGCGCGGGTCTTTTTGGGAAGCATCGTGAACAATGTTTTTTTCCATTTTATTGGGGCATTTCCATGTTGTAGAATGCCATTGAAGAGACGAAGCAATTCCACCAAAAATTGCTCAAGAACACGTTCAAGATTCTGCTGCCAAGCCACTTTCGTCACACGTCTTGTTGACTTTCAAACGGGCGCGCGCACACTTCAATTCAGCAAAACCCGCAGAAATTTACACGGCAATTTTTTTAATTTCGGACACTCAACTCAGATTGGTTTGAGGCGACCCCGGCGGCGTGGAACTGAAAGGTATTACGCAATAAAATTATTACTGTAGGCTGGAAAATGCATGGTCGGCGAACATCATCGTGAGGTAACACCGGTAACACTGCAACGGATTGGGAAAAATTGTCTCCATTGCAAGATGGCGGACAAGCATATGCAGCGGATTAAATAGATTTGTTTGCAGCGACGCGTGCCTGGCCGAAATGCTCGATTGCAACCCGCCACCTGCTACCGCCTTGGCCAACAGCCCACCTGCCATTCCGCTACGGAGGTCTAGGACTCGCATCGGCCAGCATATTCGCAATGCCAGCTTTCTGGGCGTCGCGGGGGGATGCCCTACAAGTTTTGGGCCGGCAAGCTGGTTCCATCAATTCCAAGGCGAGGAACCGCCACTCCGCCCAAGGAACGGCAGGGGCAGCACCCCAACTCCAGCAACATGGCTTCGAACCATCTCCCTGGGACCAACTCATGAACAACCAACCTGTACCAGACCCACACCCACACGAAGGACCAACATAGTGAAGGGGTGGCGGCAAGGTGCTGCAAACGCATGCCACACCACTATACAAGCCGAACTCCACTCCTGTTTGGATCCCGCAAGCCAAGCAGTCCTGGAATCCGAAAGTGGCCCACACGCAGGGAAGCCATTCACCACCATCCCGTACCACGCAGACACCACCTACGAGTGTCACCCTTTCAGAATCTTGCTCCTCCGCCGCCTTCGGCTCCCTGTCCCCCTAACAACTAGCCACTGCTGGTGCAAGTCTGGACTTACACCTTCCCCTATGTCCACTATCTCTGGAGGTTGCTCGGTAAAACAGCTTCTCATGATTTCGACACTTACACTTGTTTTGTTTGTTTCAAAAAAGTATTTTTTTGAGGCTCACGATGGTTTTTCGAACTTCTAGCGTGGTTGTCTCTCCTTGCCCTTGTTCATTCATCCCGCCAACTCCTCCATAAAGCTTGTTAGCCAAACAAGAAAGCGATGTGTAATTTCCAGGATTTCTTTTTCTCATTTTGCCTCAAGACTATGCTGAGGTGGGCTGCTTGCAAGCATAGAGTCAGGATGACAGGTTTCACTTCATTTCATGCCGGGCTAGGTGGCTTGTTCAATGCGACTAAACGACGGACTCGTATTCTGGCGCAAACGCACGTGTGAGAATACATGCATCAAGTGCTATTGGCGATTCATTTTTCCTTTCCTTTGGTGGCTACGGGTTGGTGCTCTTTCCGTAACGGGTTTCGCGGAATGGCTGCCTCGGCGGGGCGCTGTGGCCCTGATTTTTAAGTTTCGATTTGTGTCCTAAATGGTTACTTTGTTTGGTCGTTAAGTGCTTTGTTCACTTTGGCCGTAATTTTTCTTCGCAGTCACCACCGAGGCCAGGTCATTTTCCCATTGCCCGCTTTTGCTGCCCTTGTCCTTGCATGCAGCGCTGTTGCCGGAAGACGCTCTTTGAATCTCTTTGAAGCATCCTTGGCAAATTTTATTTTCGAATAGTTATAAGTTCCCGCTTCCTGCGTTTCTTTCAGCCTTCACCCCTGCCCTCCGTCCCTGTTCGCTTTGGGCCCTGGCCCGGGCCCAAACAGGAGAAAATCACAACTTCCACAAATTCTAGCCAATCTCGATGTAGCAGGAAACACGGGAAACTAAATGCGAGAACCCTGCCACGTTCCCGAACCAAGACGGTAAAATGAACAGAACAGGGGAAATTATTTTACATGAAACTGATGTCCATAGGGCAAACCATCGGATAGCGCGAGGGGAACAACGTGCAACAATCAGACCAACTGTGATTGTGCCGTGCACCTGCAAGCATTGGAACATCCGGACGGGCTGTAACCAGGCAAGCTGGCTGTTAAAGTAATTTCATCATGTGAAGCTAGGCCTCAAAATTTTGGCCCAGACTCTTTTCTTTGACTCGTAATTCTTGCCTTGTGGGACTTCCTGTGTTCCGCGCAAGTCTCCAGCATTGATACAGGATGTTGAACGCTGAAGCATTTCGGCTACAGTGCTAATTTGCAGCAAGTGAAACTTAACTTGGGGGTGATGTTTCAACTTCCTTGGACTTGCTCCGTGCTTAGTTTTTTTGGTGTCGTCGCGATTACAAACCGGTCAAGATACATTGGGGCGGCTGTCACATGTTGCAGCAGGGCAGGTCGAATTGCAGTTTCTATGCTTAGGTTCCAGCCCCTCTTCTTCTGTGCACGAACCCGTTCCGCAAGAGGCGCAGTGTGGTGTTCTCAATGTCATGACTGCTTTGCTTTTAGAATTTAGATGCTCTTAGATTGTGAGCTATTTGTGGAAGAATTGATTTGATTGATAGCATGGCGAAGTCTTCCGTCCATGAGTAGAGTTGCTGGCAGCGCAGGAACTCCCAAAGCAAAGGTGCAAGAAGAGCAAGAAACGTGAAAACACCAGGTCACATTGCTCAAGCAGTTCCATATCTTGCCAATTCACTCAAACTGGCACAGAGGTAAATAAAAGCAAACTATATACATCCATCATCCAAACATTTGTTCATGTCTGATTATATGCCTAGATTTATAGATGACGTATGCATATCATTTGTGTACTGTAATTGATAGGAATCAATTTGCAAAGTACTATTTCAAGTTTACTTAGGTTATGTAACGGGTGACTATTTCTATTTTTGTACTGCCTCTATAGTCCATACNAAATTAGGCCTTGCAACATGTCGCATTTCACATGCAATGTTTTTTTGAGGTTTGATTTAAGTATATTTAAGTCATGCGAGGCGAGCTGAGAAAACCCCAAATGAGACAAGGGCAAAACCAACCAGAGGACACATGGAATGCACGCTTCGTATGCGTCCTGCCTGTTTGCAAACCTGCCACCGCAGTGCGCAGGAGGGTGGCTGAGCCAAGCTTGCGCCTCAGTTTTGATTGCGAATGAAAGGCATAGTTTCAGAAAGGTGCAACAAAGGAGACAGTTGCAAAGGCATGGAAACCAGAAGACGCATGAAAATCTTGTTGGATGGCTCTTGACAGAAGCCTTGATCTCGTTTGAGGACATGACTGCACGCGAGCAGGCCCAGACCTTTGTGGCCATGTCTGGCTTTCCCATGCCTTTCTTGCCATGAAGTTGGGGGATGGGCTAGCCGCTAGCCCCAGCCACTTGCGACACACACAGTTGTAAAGTTGTCCGACAAATGGACCTTGCTGCCGGTGCGGAGCACCACAAGCATCAAGCCACCAGCCACCATTTGGTCGAAAGGCCGTTTGAAGGCCTATACAGTTGCTTGACAAGATGGGTCAGATCTGTACAGACGGACTTCATGACTCTGCACAAAAATGTCTTGCAGCACACAAGACCAAGGTAGCATGTATAGAGTGCCCATGGGAAACAAAGTGGCCGTGGGTTTTCAATGCTTTTCATCTCTGTCAACGTTTGCATCTTTCAACAGCAATGAGATTGTTTTTTGCATGTGAGGGTTCCTTTGACCTGAGCGATGAATTTTGGACTGCGATGAGGTCAAAGTTTTAGCTTGGACTGTCAGAGGGCCCACCGATTGCCCCAAGCGCAGCCTTTAGCTAGCGCATGTCAGATTGCAGAGATCCGGTTCTGCGCAAATCTTCCTCGTTGATGAAGGACATCTATTAAATGTGTTTGTGATGACAGCAACATATTCTTCGTCCTAGTGGCATGTGTGTATACAAGTCGAAAGCTGCGACATCTATGAATAAAGCCAGAATGATTGCAAGGTTCCTTCTCAACTCAAGCCACCGCTGCTTCCCATTGAACGCACCTGAAGACCAACATGGAACCTGAAAAAGACAACGGACCACTAGGAAAAAAATCCATTAGGAAATCATCATTTTCAGATTCCATGCAAAACTTCAGGGGTGTATTGCGGGCTTCCTAGCCAGAACTAGTTTTGCAGACAAGCACGCCCATTGAAGGGTGTGGTTCGCATGGAATGTACATGCGAGATCCTGTGCTGGATTCCTGCTTGTCTAGTGCTTCTCCACTGCTCTTTTGCAGTGACAAGGCAGACTGACTTGTGCGGCTAAGCTCGCAGGGAAGTGCGCCTTTGCTGTACGAGAGTGTGTGCATGATCAGGATACTCGAAAAGAATGTTACTGCACGATGTGGATAAGGATGGCATCATGGCATCATCACATTTCAATTCTGCTTCGGACCTTTGCATTTGGCCAAAAACCAACGAAGGTTTTATTTTGCGGTTTATTTTTAACATGGCCTAGATTGAGAGCGATTTCACATGAGTGATATCATTGGAACCCTGCTCAGTAGGACATTGGCACAAGAGTGTCAAGAAAGAAGCTATGAACCGGTGATGGTTGAAGTTGGTTGAGGGTTTGATTTTGATCTTCCAGTGTTAATCCTTTTTGGCCATGTGCTCCACCTGGCGCATGCAAAACATGGCGTTCTTGTCTCAGAGTACTGATGGAAATTTGCAAATTAGCCACGCAGACTTCTTGATACTGCACTGTTGGCATCTGTTGCAGCAGCCAGGTGCAGAGCTTTGGGTTTGAAGGCCTGTGCAAGCGTTGTGGGAGCTACTTGGTGCAATCTTGTGCAATCGGAATCACACAGTCTCACGCCCGGACTTGATTGTTGGTTTTGCTTTCGTTTGTCCAGTCTGTCCGGCATATGATTGATCTTTCCTCGTTTCATCGTCAATCCCTGGCCAGTCTCTACTCCGGAGTCAGACGTGTATGGCCAGGAAGGTGTGCGAAGCTGAGATGCAACAAGAGATTCACTCTTCCGGCTTTGCTGGTTTGAGGCTTCGACCTTGAGCCCTCAAATGGTAGATGTGGGAGCCAAGCCCAGTACCAGACGAACTGTCAAAGACTCAGACCGTAGCACTCTGGAGCTGTCATTCCAAATTCTGTCGATTATGTTGATTGTTCTCCAGTTACGACAAGGGATTCCACGTACTTGGGCTTCCAAGAGTTCCAAAATGCTGGAAAAACTTAGGCTCGGTCAGGCTGTACCGTCATCGTTGGCAAGGAGGCAGGCGATGCAACAGAGAAGAGTAAATAAAACAAAGTAAAACCCAACGCCGGGCCTTGCAGGTGGCTGCAGCCTTGGCAGCGAAAACGGTTGCCAAGGGTGATGTATCTTGACTGTATCATCAGGACACTTCAGAGCATGCTGCAGATTGAAACTGACGAGTGCTCCAAGAATACCAGCACTCGACAAACCATGACGAGATTCCATCAGGTCTTCACTGTCAGCGAAGTTGCCGGGATCATGGCGGCAAAGCGCACGCCAGATCTTCTTCCCTTGTTTGAGACTGAATTCATTTGGCACTTTGTATATCTTGGCATGTCATGGGCAAGTCACTGAGTCCAAAGGTGCCATCCACTGCCCCTCACACGAGCAACCGTTCAGTTTGGCTCCAAGCTTTGTCGTCGACATTCTTCCACTAGAGCAAGATTGATAAGATGAAATAATACATTTGACTACCTGAAGGTGCAAGCTGGACGAAGAAAATGCTGTAGTACATGTCACAGCGGATGTGTCCTGTGATGGGCAAACTGGTGCTATGGGCTTAGCGAACAGAGTGCTGGCTGGAGAGATGCAATCAGAGTGAAGGCATGAATCCATTGAGATGGAAATCTTGCTCAATTGTGCAAAGTCAGTATATAGACACTTCTTGATATACGATAGATACGATGATATAGCAATAGATAGATATTATAAAAAAGAATGCACTGGCGTGTTTCTCAGTATTTTACCGGATTTCTAAGCCTCAAGGGCACCTGGCATTATAGGAATGATGGAGCAACATACCTGGCATTGGATTGAAGGTCGAAATGGAAAGCTTAGCAGCTGCATCCACAGCTGCTCTTTGCATCTACGATATGTGCAAACCCATCAGCAAAGGCTGGCACGGCTCATCACAAATCATGATGAACTGTAGAGATTTGTCTTGCGAGGCATCGTGATAACAAATCTTCGGCTACTGAGCAAGTCGGGCGGGAAGAGTGGGGATTATGTTTCCCCGGATCCATGAGTGGAAGGCAATGCTTCGATTCCAGTCAAAAAGGAGTTCATGGGAGCATGGTGCTGCTGTCATGGTCATTTGATGGTCATTTTAAGTGGGCAAATAGTCCGGCAGCACAGACATGTGGTGGACATTGTCCGCTCTTTTGTTGTGGTTGTGGCTATTGTGGCTTATGTGCGGTTCCTCCAATTCAGGACCAAGAACGCATCACCTGTAACTAATTGCACCTAGAAATGTCCAGGACGTGTGCACATTTGCTTCTAGTGACTCCACATGTACCAGATCCGTCCTTGTGATTTCTGCAAGTTCAAGCCCCGTCCAAGCTGAATCAGACTCGCCTTCAATGGGATCGCCAGCCGGAAACCAATGAATCTAACGTAGTTGTGCGGGCAATGGATGTGAATGGCTTTCAATGTAGAGGCCGAGTGCAAGACCTGACAGTTCGCACTTGTCCTGTATCAAACGACGGCTGCTTCATTCCGTTCCTTTTTCATTGGAGCTGTCGCCGTGTCTGCAGGAGGGGAATAGCCTGATTGGTATGCCAGGTGCGGGCTGCGGTCAGTTGGGGAAAGGTGCCAGCTGGCGTTCAAGGCCTTAAACCCCTGAGAAACACGGGGTCATCATAATAGTACTCATTAGGAGGCATCATCTTTGTCATGAGTGGTACAGGTGCAAGAAAATGGATAGGCAAATGAAATTGCCAGACAACGAGACGCCAATGATTGTGCTCATGATGCAACCTCATTCTATCTGAGACATCTTGCAATCTGATACACTATATCAGACTTTCTTGGATTTGCCCTGTACCAAGATATGCCTAGGTGGCATCTGCGTTGTTTCTCGCTGTTTGAAAGCACAGAATTCACAATAACGGCGCCCAGAGCTGCATTGCACGGTAACGGGGGTGCCTTGCAAGACACTGGCAGGTCGATGGCTAACTGCTGGAGACTTTGTAACCACAGATGGCTGTGACCCGTCCACTACCGAGTTGTGTTTGGAACTACACGCAAGCTTCACGCTGCTGTGTGGTGGTGGCTGTTGGCAGGTGCGATTGTTAAGTTCTGTGCAGCTTTGTTGGTTCCAGAAAGTGAAAAATGGAGGCAGTCCCAATAATTCACGGAATATCTACAAGCATTTGTACCAGTTTCCAAACATGCACCTGCATTTTCACGTAAATGGTGGCGATCTTTCTGCACAAGATTTCTCTTTGAAGCGGTTGACAGCCATGGTTGGAGCAATGTCATTGCGCCTACTGCTTGCATCGCTGCTGATTGGATGGTCTGCAGAAGCTGCAGAGCCATCACGAGGGCCGCCAGTCGAGGACCACCCTGTGTTATGATATTTTATGCATGTCCATGCCACGGGTGCAATTAGAGTAGGGAGTGTCATGGATGTAATGAGTAGAAATACGTCAACCCTTGAAGGGCAAGAGACATGGATGGATTATAGGAAGTATCCTCCCAGTAGCAAGCAAAATGCCTACCTGGGGCATATTTTCCCAAGATCCACAGCTGGATTGAGTCGAGTTGCACCGCCAGGAGGTGAACCGGGCCATGGCAGCAGCAAAGGCTGCAATAGCTTCGTCCAATGAGAAGGCTTAAAGTCCTATCGCAAAGCTATTCACTGCAGAGCCTTTCCTGTTCACATTTTTTTCACATCACATTTCGTTTATACTGACTCCCTGCAGCTGGTGGCCAGGCACAGCAGGTCCAAAAAGAAGAGCAAGCTTTGGATGTTGAAAGGAAGAAGCTGCGAAAGCGTGAAGGTGAGGAGACCGCACGAGAAAAGGAGGCCTGTCCTGAAACCAGTGCCGGTCAGCCTCCTTTCGAGGTTGCTTGTTTTTGCAGGATGCTACATGATGAACAGAGAAGCCATGATCGCAGACAAGTGTGCTGTAGCATCTGCATGTACACACATGTCACATATTGTTAGTAGCATTGCAAATCACCACTACCAGCCGCACCACCGCCACTACCACAAGCGGGGCCAGAACCTCGAACATACGTATGCATCATGTATCATTACACAAGCTGTATGATGTACGTGTGTGTGGTACTGTCCATGCAGTCCCCGCCTCCGTCCAGACCATAAGCCATAAGTGTACATATTTGCATCGAACGATATTTGCATTTGGCCATGCAATGATCTCTCGCACGCTTTGGAGCAAATATGCAAACTTGAACCCTTGGACCATGAAGGAGGGTGACAAGCTTCAGTCGGAGAAGGAGAGCCTTGACAAGGAGAGAAGGCAAATCAGTGGCCTAAAGAAGGAAGCAGAGGAGCCTCATCAAGCTCAGAACTTGCTGTCGCAATTCTCTGTTTGTTTGGTTTTCAGCACCTGCCTGGTGTGGCTTCTGACAAATAATTGCCACCGTGAGCACAATTCGTGCAGGAGGAAATGGAGAAAGCAAAGAAACAAACGGACCGGGCAGAGTGGGCCCAGGCTGATGCTTTGGACAAGTTTAAGAGGTACCAGAAGCTGCATGCAGAGAGCGAGAGCAATTTGGCAGCAAAGAAGGGCTTTGCCGCAAAGGGGTCTGGGGTGTTTCCAGCAGCTGACTCTTTTTGGCAACTACCTTTGTAGTTGCCGCATGCCTGTTTGTGCAGTCTCCTTCATGTCAAGGTATGCTGCAGCGTTCTGCCGCAAACAACGATCGAGCAGCCAAAGTTGACAATGAAGCAAGACAGAGCTTTGATCAGGCACCTTCTGCCCACTTAGGTTGCTGCATGTTTGGATGTATCAAAACCATTCAAATTTCATATGGATTGATGACAGGTTCGCACGGAGAAGGCGAAAGAAATTCAGGCTCAGCACGACTATCGGCAAAAAGCCGTGCAGGCCTATCCGATAGCTTGGAGCGTTGAGAGTATGATTTAGGCAAAAAATAGCGGAGTTATTGTATGTTTCGTTATTTTTCGATTCTTCAAGATTCTTCAAGCATTCCGGTCTTCATTTTGTGAGGCTGAAGCTGCTGAAAAGGCAGCCTGGACTCAGAAGGCTAAGGCTGAGGCACTGGGAAGAAGAGAAGCAGCGGAGCTGGATGCATTGCAGGCGGAATGTGCCTTGCAGGGTCGCCCCAAGTCCACCAGAGAGCCAACTGTTGTCAATCGGGAGGCCCAGCAGAAGTCACTTGCAGATGACAAAGCGAAATTGGAGGTAGAGCTTGCGAACGTTCGAAGTGCAAGGCCCCCGAAATTGTCACATGTTTCACATGTTTCACATGTCATGTTTCTACCGTTTGGTTTTTTCAAAGAATGCGGCAACATGTCGAAGCCAGCTGACGCATCACAGGCAACAAGTGGTGGAAGCTCTTGCAGAGGCCAAAAATGCGACCAAAGCTGCAACTATAGAGGAGGCTGATGCTTCCACTCAGAAGCACAAGGCGTTGCCGTTGAGAGGGTACAGATATGCCGGGGTTCTTACTTGGTCATTCAGCCAGTCGATGAAGCCTAGTATACTTGCTCATCCTCCTGCAGTGTTGGGGGCTGCCAATCCCCTTTCGCATCATTTTGCATGTGCTATCATTAGCAAGTAGCTCAATCACATTGAAGTGTCTTTTCTGATGGTGGTGCAATCCCATCTTTCTTTACCTCCAACTTATATCAAGTATGAATGAACTCACTTTCTCCTTGCAGGAGGTGCCCCATTTCCCGGGCAAATGAAAAAGTCGATTGACAGGCAAAATTGACGATGGAGAAGGCTCAGCACCTCATGTCCGTCGCCAAGCAAATGCATGATGTGGCAGAGCGACTTGCCGGCAAAATCTGGCAAGCAAACACAGGCAGGAGCCTATCCTGTAGTCAGACTGAGCCACGAAAGGGCTGCTTTACGCTGTACCTCCTGTAATTTACGATGCACGCACTTCATGTTGAAAGAATACGGAGAAATCCTTTGCGATCACGTACTCTAAAGGTTCTGCATGTTGTGACCACCCTTTCGAGTGAATCAATAGAGCAATACGGCAACACACGTGAACGCACACACACGCAGACACACTATTATTGGCATTTACTGTAAATTTGTGTCGAAAATATGGTATGAACATAACTATTTGTACCATTGTTTATGCTGGATACCTCAAACATCCTCGAACACCTTTTAGAAGCCCTGACAAACTCTGATAGCCACGAACTTCCACTCACCTGCTTGTTCCCCATGCCTTAATGTATGCCCATGTCTACATGTTCATAGTTGACTGAGGGAAGCCATGGTTGCAGCCAAAGTCCTGCAGTCCGGGTCAAGCTCGCAGCAAAGTGATACCCCCGAGGCTGGGCAAAGACGAAGATGTCATCAGATGTCAAGGAATCGTGGTTGGATGATGTTCCATGTGGTTCTTGGCTTGTTTTGTGCGAATTGGATCAAAGCAACAGGTGGCTCCAGCTCCTACAAACAAGGCCTGGGTTTTTGTGTTGGCTGTCGCACTGCGAGAAACAGGGACACAAAGGGGACACAAACAAAGATGAGTCCCGGTGAGTGATGGTGAATCCGTTGACCAGAACGGATTCACTAAAGCTGGCAGGAAGACTCGGAAGAGGCGCTGTCTGCAGCGGTGGCAGCTGCAGCCCGAGCGCAGAAGCGCCTCCAGCATGTAAAGCAGGAGAGCACAAGGGAATCCACACATCGAATCATGTTGAAATGTTTTTGAAGGATGGTGATGACCCCTGCCCCTTCCAAATTCCAAAAGGGACCGTGGCACGCAGCTGTTCACACTTCATTTTTCAGACTGATTGATCCATATTTGTATCATCTTGGATGGCATGACGGATTGTCATGGACCATTTCCTAAAGCAAGTACAAGCTGGCCCAACACTATAGACACTGGTTCTTGTAAACAGTTGATGCCTTGCAATTCAAGGATCTCACTATTAACATCAGCTGATACGCTTATCAGCTGATATCCGCCATGGGATCCGCATCCCAAGATTTGTGCAGGAACTTACGGCTATCAGCTCTGCAAAGGCAAAAGAGGCCAAGGACTTGCAAGCGAAGGAACAGGATTTGATAGACACGATGCAATCACTGGCAACTTGACTGCATTTGGTCTTTAGAATCTAAGCTGGCAACTCAAGGGGTGACCAGGACAGATACAGCAGGCGCCACTGTAGGCCCTGTAGGCCTGACTAGCTTTGGCCAGGAGTCATTGCCATGACTCGTGATCTGACATGCTTCATTCTGCTCCCCAGCTTCTTGGAGTTATATAAGGAGAGAAGCAAGTCCATGGAAGAGAAGACAGAGAGGGAGGATGCTGCTTTAAAGACCCAAATCTCCTCCGATGAATCTGAAGTCTTGAGTCTTGGCTGCTTTTCCTGCGGCTGGCGGATTCTTATGACTTTTAACGACAGCTTGGGACAGTGAACACTGTGCCAAACACCTCCAAGGACCTTGAAAGTGACGCTCATTGGAGTCGTTGTGGCTTTTGCTGCTGCAGCTATCAGCTACGTGAAAAGCCAGCCTCCGCCCAAGCCGAAAAAACTGACAGAAGAGAAGGCATGGCCAGCCCACGCATTAGAACACACAAGAGGGCAAGTTGAAGGATTAAGAAAAGGTGCTACGAATGCTCAAAAATAGTAACGTCAAATTCAACTTCATCCTCATCATGCTTATCCGTCAGGCCATTGACCAGTCTCCCCTCAGCCGCCGTGTGGATGTGGAAGTGCAGGCTGATGCCCGGCACTGAGAAACTGCACAAGCGTTGGGAGTGAGGTGTTTTGATTGTTTTGCAATTTCAGTTGGTACAGAGCTGAGTTTCTGAGGCAAAAGGGGACCTTCGTGGCTCACCTTTCCATACGCCACGCACCTCTCCACGAGATCCATTCAAACCACCACCCTTCGGATTGGGCGGTGCTGTGAATGCCCCGCAATTTGCTTTGCCCTTACAGCAGCAGTCAGGGGCTCGTCAATATTTCCTTTCGCCCACTGCTAAGGCACGCCCGTTTATCGACTGCAAATCATTCAACTCCTTGTAGCCTGTTAACCATGCAGTTGGTGAGCGGTCAAAGTAAGCAATTGATGTGCTTTGAATGTTTGATTGCAGATGATCGAAGGTATAAGATGCACTTCCGTGTGTCTAATACATTTATAGAGTTCAATATGGGTGTGAGATGGTGTGAGTGTGCTTTCCAGGAGGAGACTCTGAGAGAGCCATTGCTGTGACAGTAGAATGGGCATGGGCCAAACTTGGCATTCTGCTATCGCACTGGCACAAATCAGGACAAACTCATTGTGACACTGACACTGTCAAGAGTCAGACTCAACTGACATGCAGACGATAGTGATGATTTGCAGGTTCTCCTGAAATTGCGAACGATCTGAAATATTTCTCCAAACATTTGCTTTTGTCTGCTAATGTCTTCTATACTCTTTACACTCTATACTATATGAGTATTGGTTGCCTGTATCTCAAGTGTAGCTAGCTAGGCCGATGGGTGAGGGTGTAGTTCTTATGAAATCCGCCGCATCACCGAAAGCAGACTGCCAACGTTTGCGCGTAGTGATGCCAGAAATTTAAAAGCCCAGGCATCGCAGGACTCTTGGCTGTTATAGGTCCCAGAAAGCACTGCGATACCCGATTTTGTGTGAATCAAGGTTTGCAGAGGGTCCGTGCATTTTTTTTTGCAATGTGTCTTTGGTGATTCACAGTGCACCGGCTGGAGCTAGTCGTCCCTTTTGGGCTTTGAAGTTCGTACG
The DNA here is from genome assembly GCA_000507305.1 of Breviolum minutum Mf 1.05b.01. Lineage (NCBI taxonomy): Eukaryota > Dinophyceae > Suessiales > Symbiodiniaceae > Breviolum > Breviolum minutum. The sequence goes on along the minus strand of DF242321.1, from coordinate 45,082 downwards.
ACTCCGATTTGCAAAAGACAATGGTGGAGTAGGCCTGCTGGGCCCCTGCCCAAGATGGCAAACAAAAATGCACTCACAAGAAGTGCCCTTCAGAGGGTGCTGACCTCAACATAGCACTGCGCTGATGGGCGCTTCTGTGCGAAATATCATCGGTAGATCTCTGCAGATCCAATTAGGCAGATTTTTGTTCGGACGGCAAAGCCGGCACAGGTCAATGTTGCTAACGAATTGGTAACAGATTTCGATGTTAAAAGGCGAAGAATTGAAACTGACCTGTGAGCCAAGTACTTCTCAGCCCTCCTTGTGTAGGAGGCCAATTTTGCGTCTTCCAACGGTGGCTTTTTTCTTGGAGTTGCCATTGCATGGTCAGAAGCAACTGTGCTTAAGCGTCAGCACTGGAGTTTCAGAACTTCCTCTAGATTCGATTGATCAGAGGAGCGCTAGCATACATGCTGTTTTCTTGGGGTTTACGACAAGATCGTTGGAACATGTGTGGAAAAAAAGAGGTCGAAAAGATGGTGCGACGCAATGCATCACTTTGTTTCGTAGCACCTGGGATCACTTCGGCATTTGCAAGGTCAGACCTTGGGCTTCTCGGCTTCCCACGAGTCTTGGCTAAAGACGGCTATGCTGAGGCAGCTCTTGCCACTTGCAAGCATCTGCGCATCCATATCCTTCCACCCTGTTCCCAAGGATGTTGGCCTTCGGCATACTACGAAAACCAGGTATTTGGCAAGCAGTGAATTGGCCCATGCACTTCTGTCAGAAGATGTACCGGCAGATTGGAGATGTGTATTGGCATGATTGTTTCGGCAGCCTACGTTGACAGTAGAAGAAATATATACAGAAGAATAGACTTGGCCAGAATTGAGTGAATTGAGATAAAATGTTACATTTTAGGCTTTGCGCTCGCTTCTGGGCAAGAAAGGCTCATGCCGAGCTTCAAACTCAGACGTGTGCGATCAGTTAAAGTTTGCACACGCTTCCCACGGAGTAGATGCCCTGTGCTCCTGCGAAGGCTGGACGAGTGGCAGTGGTTGGGAAAGCCATCAATGAGGCAAGTTTTGCAAAGACCATTGCTGAAGGAACAACCGTTGGCATCCTTCTGCAACGCATTGCCTTGAAGGTTAGGGAATATGCCGGGCAGATTGAGCAGGCAGGCATTGGCAAAGAAAGACCTGGTGAAGCTTTGCAGTGAAGCACGCAGCCTGATTCATATTTGTGCATCTACTTGCCCAAGCCAAGTTCTCAGATTGCAGGCATCCTTGCTACCATGGCAGGGCCGAATCAATGCTGACCGCATCCACTTGGCTGCAAAACTTGAGGCAGCATCCTAAGGGAACTGTGACTACCATGCAGCACGTAAGGCTGATAGGGACCTCCCTCATCTTTGCAAACCTTTGCAGCGAGGGAAATCAGTGGGAAATCCAACGTCAAAAAAAGTCAAACATTTTTGTACAGTCTTGTAGGTTCTTTGGGTTTCATGCTTTCTCATTGCGTGCTTCTCAGGTCGTCGAGGGCTGGGCTGTCTTTGAACGGCTGGAGCTTCAGTCTGGCCAGAGCTTCGTTGCCTTGAGATATGCATGGCTCGACACCTAGAGCCTTCAAACGGAGATGAGATCGTTTCGAAACATGAGCTGAAGCAGTCCGTTTATGTTGCTTTCAGGTAGTTAAGAACATGTTGAGAAGATGAGAAGATCTCTAGAGTTTGGGTTGTCTAAGAGCGAGTCCGCATGTTGAACGATCTTAAGGAACGCTTTGCCAGATGGCCGATGGGTAGACTTCTCGCACTGCCCTGAGAGAGAACGAAAATCAGCAATTCGAGGAGATTCGAACGTGATTAAACGTCTTTAGATGTCTTTTGGCTAAGTCTCCAGTTTTCAGCAGAACAAAGGACAACGGTTTTTCATGCTCGATCGAATGACTGCGGCCATTGAGGGTCTGGCCACGCTTCAGATGTTTTTCTAGTAGTGACCTGCGTGCAATGTCATTACCTGGCTCTAAGCGCTCTTGGAAGCCAGCAGAGATTGCTGAGATCCCTGCAGACGAAGAGGTAGAAGAGGTGGCGGTGGAAACTTCTAGATTTGGAATGAATCTGCTGTCAGATGTTCAGAAGGGGCAGAAACCTGTGGCATTTCTTTCTGGCGATCCGGTTCCCATCTTCCAAGACAGCAATGTCAGAGGGGGCCTTCCAACTGTTCATCTTTCTGAACAGAGCTTGAAGGAACAGAAGCAAGCAGTTCATGAGAAGAAAGTCACACGTCTTTTGCAAGTGCTGCAGGATAAGAACGCTCCCTGTGCAAGGTCAGGTGGTAGCTGCTCTCCCGGGTTGCTTCTCGCCTGATTTTGCTTCAATAGCAAATCAATCTTTGATATCGTTTCTGGTATATCAGTATACCATTCAAGACACTCTTAGTGCATCTTGGCAGTCAAGGCAGTCAACTTGGATGTGCGTTGGCGCATCAGGGTCAGGCAAGGGCCTGCCCCCTTGGCTAGCCTGCCAAACACTGGTGCATTCCCATGGGATGGCATGGGCGCATGATGCGGAAAATAGGGCGCTGCTGGTTGTTGTGCTTGGAACAATTCTGACCAAAAGCCGGCACTTCCCAAACTCCAAGAGAGAGTTGGAAGGAATTCAGGGGCACTGATGAACACTCAGTATGTACACCTAGATCACCTAGCACCACTGGCATTTCGCTTTTCAATTTCTGGGCGATTTTATCAAGGCCTTGGCCGAGCAACTGGCATCAGATTCTTCTAGCTGCCAGCCAGGTGCAGTTGACAAACTGTTCCCACCCACCCTTTCTTTGTTTCTTTGGTTTTTCCCTTTCGAGAGGCGTATTTGTTCTGACATGTTCGGACATTGCTTGAAGGGTCTAGGAAGAGAGTCGCCTGTAGAAAAGTGAGAAGCATGGGCTTGCTGGAAAGCAAGCCGTACAGAATCGTACAGATGTGCAGTATTATGCAGTCATGGTTGGCTTCATCGGCCGAGGTGCCAGAGACGCAGACCGTTTTACAGAACTCGGACTGGCAGCTGGTGCAGAAACTTCAAAGGCTTCATCATCCTGTCAGCCATGCACCTCAGGTTCTGACCTTACAGGTGGTTGACCGAAAACCTTTCTTGATGTGCTTGACTGGATGCAATATTGAGCTGAGAACTAGATTCAGCTGCCGTGCAGTTGATTTTTGATGTGACCTCCGCCAGCAACTTGTCGACAAACTTGTGAGGTCCAAGATGGTTGCCAGACAGACTCAGGCTGGGGGTACCTTTAAGGACACATGAGACTTTGCTTTGTTCCAAGGGCATCCAGCGATCTTCTGCAGGGTGCGAGTTAGCTGAGTTGACTACTTTGGCTGTCCTGTGAGTGAGCCCTTGCAGTAGGTGCAACCGCCAACGAGTTGGATGCTTTGCAGAAGGCTAGGATCTTGCAGTGGGAGCCGTGCCAACAGGGTTGTTCTGATTGTCCTGCTAAACTCGTTCTTATCAAACAAGCTTCGCCTTCCTGTCAAACAAGTTGCTGCTAGACGCTAGTCACGCTAGTGGCTAGTCTATGGTTCGGTTTGTCCGCACCATTTTTCGATCCTCTAGCTGTATGCATGTTGACAACATCCGGGCCAAGCAGCAACCAAACCCTCAAGCTTTTCAGGAAAATCCACTTGTTTGATGGCAACCGGCATCCATTTGCCCATGATGGCCCCGGATGAAGAACGACCCTTTAGTCCGGGGAGGTACCTCACATAAAGTGAAAAGTTGCTATGGGTTGACATATTGTCAGCTACACTATCAGATATCATAAGAGATACTATGAACATGCTGGTAGGGACAAGCCCTCGGCAGGAACTGGCTCGTGCTTTGGAGGACGCTTCCTGAAAATTCATCAAAATTCATGCGCCCCACGATGCAATTCTGCAAGTTGCCCCACAGGAGGCCGATGAGGCTTGCTCGAATCTGCGGCGGACGGAAGCCAAGGCTGAAGATATGTTCCTATGACCTCCCTTTATCGAATACATTGGGACATCATGGACCACTTGCACACATGTTGTTGGGATTCGTTGGCCACGAGTCACGAGTGTAGGTGGCGGGCGAAAGGAAGTTGCACGATGTGGCACCTGCTGTGTTCCTTGAGCATGGCATTTGTAGGAGACCATGGATGGTTTAGTGACTATTGTGGAAGTTGTAAGGAGGGAAGGACCTGATCCTCATGTTAACTGATCCTCTAGCAGTTGAATGTTCATGGCCAATTGTCAAGGTGCAAGCAGCCCATCCAGGAAGAGCAGTGCATTTCAGTTGGTGCACTGGTGCTCACCCTAAAAAGCAGGGACGTGACAACTCCTTTTGAGAGATTGACTTCCGAACGACGAAAGCCTGGAAGACCTTTTCAAAGAAAATTGTTCAGGTTGAGATCCAAGGTGCGAAGGCTGGTTGTTGCTGCTGTTGTTGTCCCATCCATCCTCAGCACCGTTGACTTGTTATTACAAAAGGTCTCAATGTTGGTATTATGAAGAGGAGAAGGAGGATGATGATGAATCCATATAGCCAAGCTTTCCAATGTTGGCTAAAGACAGGATCCAACGCAGCCCCATTTGTAGCTCAAAAACTCGTGCCTCCGTAGCATGCCAAATGGCGGCCATACTGGTCCAGGCCCCAATAAGTGACAAAGAGATCGATTGACTTGTTTGAAGCTTGCTAAGCTCTTTGCAAGCCCGGGTGTCGGAGAGTTTGTGGATTCTTGTGGTTGGAGCATCGGCCGCAAGTGTTTAATCAGAGTTGTTTTCGTTTTCCTGATTCTGTCCATCAGCCTTGGCCGTTTCTCCATCGGAATTTCCTTGTTTGAAGTAGCCGCAATGCTGGCAAAGTGCAGCAATGGCAGGACCATCAAAGCCCAAGGTTCCTTGACAGAATGCTTTTATGGGAGCAGGGTTAGAGTTTTGAAGGGCACAGTGCAGGTCTGCTGGGCTTAGAGCGAACAGCAAGCAGCCAGCTGCTACTAGTAGTGGGAGCGGGTCTCCGACTTCAGCCAAGGAGATAACTGCTGCAATGACTTCACTGGGAAGATCCAGCCGGTGGCAAAATGCTCTGCACCTCCTAGAACATTTGCCAGAAGGTCTCGAGGCAAATGTGACCCTCGGCCTAATTAGTAGGGGAACCATTTTTTTGCAAAGTCTTGAGTTTAGCTGCATGAGCCAAGCCTGTCGCTGGGAGGATCTTCTACTCTTCAGCAATCAACGCGTGTGCCAAGGGGCAGCAATGGCAGGCTGCATTGCATGTCCTTTTCGATCTATGCCACACAAGGCTCCAGCTGAATGCTGTCGGCTTTGGTGCTGCTATCAGTGCATGTGAGAAGTGTGGGGAATGGGAATGGCCCTTGGTACTGCTCAACGACATGCAGACATGGGGTCTAAGTGGAGATGAAGTGTGCATAAATGCAGCGATGAGTGGCTGCGGAAAGCAGGAGCAATGGGAAGCCGCCTTGTCTTTGTTCGCTTCCTTGATAAACACTTCGAACTCTCAGAGGGTTCACATCAGCAACGTAAGCTGCAATGCTGCCATCAGCGCATGCGAGAAGAGCAAGCAATGGCAGAGAGCCATGGAGTTGCTCTATGCAATGCCTGATCTGCGGGCAGTTCCTGATGTTATCAGCTTCAGTGCTGCCATCAGTGCATGTGAGAAGGGCCTTCAATGGTCCTGGGCATTGTTTCTGCTAAGTGACATGATCCGCCATGGCATTGATCCCAACATTATCACCATGAATGCTGCGGCTCGGCAAGCAATGGGCTAACCACAACACCCACCAGACCAAGCCGACATATCAGCCCATGTTGTCAGGTGATTCGTGCCTGCAACAGTGAAGATGCGTGGCAGTTGGCGCTGCTCCTTCTTAGTGGCATCAAGCAGTGGAAGCTGATCCCGGACGTTATTTCCTTTAACTCCGCGATGACAGCTTGCGGTACTGCAGATGCTTGGTTCATCACGTTGTGCTGTTGATTTTTGCAATTTCCGCATTGAAAATGTGGGAGGCCTATTGATCTGAGAGTATAAAGCTGAAGGACAAAAATACCCCCTGTATCCAAAGCATACTAGGTTTGAGAGTCTGGCAACCATTTAGCAACAATCAATTCGAATCAATGCCATCAATACCGACTGGTCATGAAAGCTGGTTTGTTCGTAGTGTTGGGCGGCGAAGTCTTGCCAATGTAGCCATTTCGCTTGAACATCAAAGAGGTAATATTCAGATATATCAAAGAGATAAAGAGCTTAGCGTCAACCATGTCAGCTTCAGGAACAGTGGAAACACGCCTTGGGTATTTTGCAGGGAATTCGACAGCCCAACTCTCGGAGCTACAATGCCGCCGTCACGGCGTGTGAACGGGGTCGGCAATGGCAGGAAGCGTGCCATGTGTGCCTCGTTTACTTGGTCGTTGTGAACTTTGAAGATTTGAGTGTAAGGAAGAGTTGTCCAGTGCAGGAAGCTGAAGGGTTTTCTTGAGAGAAGCATGTCAAGATTTTTGAGCCTAATGCTCCCAATGCTTTGCCAAGGCATTCCATGATGATTGCAAGATCGGTGCCCCTGGACATTATTGGCCGGAGCTCGATTGTCAGCGCATGCGAGAAATGCCAGGAGTGGTCCCGAACTTAGGATAGAACATGATAGAACCAACTTGAACAGACATTTGAGGGTGAACCAGAAGAGAAGGCATCCTGTCCAAACTACACCATGACATCTATTTTGTAGGCAACCTTGGTTGGGCACACGTCCGAGGGAGACCGCGCTCCTCTTCTGGCAATGCTCTTCGCAAAAGCCGCCGGCTCTTACTAATATGGTGCTGAGAGCAACATGTGAATGGCAGACAGCTTTGGCTCTTCTGGCGGCGCTGACTCTCATAAGCAAAAAGCGTGAAACAAAACTTGGGGCTATCGAGGTATAGAGAAGAGCATGAGGGGGAGTCTAGAGCCTTTGGAGCCGGCAGAAATACAAAGAGCCCCAAGAGAAATGCGAGCAAGCTCGCAAATTTAGATGTGAATGCAGATCCTGCCACATGTGTCTGACAATGACCAGGACGATGAAGATGACATGAAGATGGCATGATGACAATGCTGATGAGCAGGATCTCACCCGGCTGTGCTTTCGTTTTGCTCTGTGGAGTTAAGGATGCCCGCGAGCCTGCGAGCAGATGCTCATTCCTACACGGCTGTGGTTGGTGCCTGTGAAGCCGTTGCGTCTTGGGCACAAGCCAGCTGAGTTGTTCTTTATTGCTATCGTGTTTTTTTTTTGGGGGGGGGTTTCCTTCAGAAATGTAAAACATCTCTTACCTGTGAGTTTCTTCGCATTGAGTGTCCAACTTGGAGGTAATTCTGATTTTTCTGTGATTTTGTTCAATTTGCTGACTGCATCTGTGAGGGGCAATGGTGGCCAATTATGCAGCTGGTTGAGGACATGCGCCAGGCCCTCGGAGCTGAAAACAAGAAACATATACAAAAAAAACAGGAGAAACTCCATGAAAAACGATTGAAACATCTGTCATAATCTCATGAGTAATCTCATGATGTGTCTTGTGCGTGTTTTTGCTCACAAAGGTCGAGAAGGATTGGAAGTCGATGCAATGGTGAAGGGCCTGGAGATTAGCGTGGCTCCGTTGCATGATGCAATTCCCTTGCAACAGTGATTTTGCGGCTTTACTCGGAGAGTCTTGTGTATTCGTGCGTATTCGCTTCTTCTGGGCTTTCATATTAGTTCTGTGTCTTTGCACCGTTTGGCTGTTGTCGTTTACTTCTTTTACCAAGGCATACTTCAAAGGGATGCAATGGGAGCGCCTGCTCGGTGCACTCGAAACAATGCAGATGGAGCACCTGGAACCAGATCTAGTGAGCCAAAGCTGCAAGCTGCATCCTATATCGTCCTATATCATCCTAACAAGTCTGGTATACCTATCACGAATGATTACAAATGGTATCTACATGATATCATGCCGAAAAGCTGGCAACTTCTACACCATACATACAGTATATACTTGAAATACCATGTGTCTAAGGAGCTTCAATACAGCAGCCTCAGCACTGCAGAAAGCAAGCGAATGGCAACTTGTCTTGGAAGTGGTGCGGCGAATGCAACGGGACGGGCCACAGCCGGATTCCATCACTTTCGCTGCCTGCATCCTGTCACTGGGAAAGATTCATCGTTGGACATCTGCCCTTGACATGTTTAGCAACATGCGGAACCAGGTGGAACCAGGAAGTTCAAGCTGCAGTGCAGTCCTGTCAGCTTGCCAAATGTCGCTGCAGTGGAGGCAAGTTCTACATCTATTTTTGCAAATACCAAAGCTACAACTTGAACAGGATACAATCAGCTTCAACCTTTGCATGGGTGCAGCTGGCAAAGGCCAGCAGTGGGAAGTTGCCCTGGACCTTTTGGCCACCATGCCTTTACAGAGGCTGCAGCCAACCACCATCAGCTGCAATGCCGCTATTTGTGCCTGCCAGCTCGCCAGTCATTGGCAAGATGCGGCAGTCATTTTGTCCTCTATGCAGTGGGAAGGCCCCCAGCCTGATTCCACAACATTCCAGGCATGCATGCCTGCCTTCGGAAGATACCAAAAATGGGAAGTGGCCTTGGAAATGATGGCAACAATGAAGGCCAACAACCAAGGGTTAGATCACCTAACCTACAGTGCGGCAATGTGTTCATGTCAAAATGGACAGCAGTGGGCGATGGTCATCACGCTGTTGTCCGATATGCTTTCTTTCAACGTTGAAGCAGACCTTTTGTGCTTCACAGCAGCCCTGGATGCTTGTGCCACGAGTTGGCAGTGGCAGATGTCACTGGGCTTGCTCGAGCGGATGTCTGGCGTGAAGCCAGACGTGGTCAGCTGCAATGCAGTATTGGAGGCATGCTGCGGCAGCAAGCAGTGGCAACTTGCGCTCGAAGTTTTCTCAAAAGTGACTTTAGACATGGGGGATTCAAAAGATCCACGAAATGGCCTGAGCCCAGATACTCTTTCTTTGCAACTGATTTCTGACCTGTGCATTGATTGCCGTCAGTTTGTCCAAGCAGTACTGGCACTGAAACAGATGCCCTTTACTGCCTTGGAGTTTTTGAGGCAGCTGCAATCAGAACATGCAACAGGAAGGAAGAACTTGCATGACTTTTGTGTGCAAAACCCTGTCCATGACCCACCTCCACCAGCAATTGACCCGAGACACTTGCCCATGAGGTCCCTTTCTGCAAATGAGCAGATGGTTTGATCCCCAGCTTTGGTCATGCTAAGGCATCCTTCTACTCTCTTTGACTTCCGAAATCACGTCTGCAAGTGACACAAGCAGCATTCATGGGGAGTTCACGTTCGCACCATGTGATTCATGGTTGTTGGCGTTTGCTGTGGAATAGTTTTGGAAGACAGGCCTTCGCAGTTCCCATTTTGGCCCAGCTGTGAAGATAGTGACATCTCTTTTTCGCTTTCGCAGCTTCACCTTGACCAAGCTTCAAAGATGCTTTGGTTATGGGTGCTTTGGCATCCAAATTTTCATCGTTTTCATGACTTGCTGTTTCATATTATTGTTTAATGGCCTCCGTCCTTTGACGCATAAGTTGAGATTCGGGCTACCTCCAGGGTGACAGTCAGTGTTTGTGTGTGTTTGTTGGGCTACCGTTTGTGTATAGGATGTAGGATGGAAGTAGGAGAATGTAGGACATGAATTGTGTGGTCAGCAAGCTTCCATTGACTCAGGTGCTCCTTTTTCGTGGCCTCGATGCCAGAAATGTAGAGACGGCGCGCCTTTACGGGAACGTGAACAAGCGCCTCGCCTTTTGGCAGTGTTGCTTTGCATTTTCTTCTTTGCCTCCCACTAGTTGTTGGACTTTACGCATGCATTGAATGTGCTGAACTGGACTGAGGTATGCATACTACTTCATAGACTTGATGGTTGGGAGCCCTCCACAACTCACATCTGTGATTGTCGACACTGGCAGTCATTTGCTTGCTTTCCCATGTGGTGGATGCGATCAGTGCGGCCAGCACTTAGTACCTTGACAGAGTTATTTCGTCATCCAGTTCTGAATGAATCACTCACTGGATAGCAAAGATCTGCAAAGATGTATTTGCTTTCTGTACCTTTGCCATTCACAGGAGCCGGCTGTGGACATCAGCAAGTCTTCTACTGCACATTGGCAGCACTGCAACGAAGTGACCCGCAACGAGGAGTGTCAGTGCTCCAAGGACAACAGGTGTAAGTACTCAGAGACATACTCAGAAGGCGCGACAGATTGCAGGACATTTTGTTTTCCCAAGGGTCGTTCAGATCAGTGCTATTTTGCAGATTTGAGCAGAAGAGGATGCACATGTATTCTAATCCAATTGTCACTCAAGAAAGTAGGGGAAGTCACCGTGCTGCTTCAGTCGATTCTATTCGTCAACTGCAATAGTCTTTGAGTTCGCACACGCTTGGACCGCTTGGGTATGTTCGCAGGCAGCGCCATCTCTGGACATTGGTTCAAAGATCAAGTGCGCATCGGTGACTCGTTTCAGAACAATACTGCCGTTGAGGCAAAGATGGGCTGCCATGATTCGGAAGCTTGGCTTTCAGGGAACGCCTTTGTGTACGTAGTTGGTGCTCTTTGGGCAGAGTGAGGGGATTATGGGTTGGATAAGGATACATATCAATCAAGTATCATACAACATAGAGACCGTAGGTACTGAAAAGCACAGAGATTGGGTGCCGTGCACAAGGTAGCCGGTGATCACTGTGCGGTCACTCTCCCTAACCCAATAAGGATTGCAACATCCCGCCCAAATTCTATTGGTCTAGTAGTTTCGTTTGCAAACCTTGACATTCAACATCGAATCCCGATGCATTCATGGCTTCAAGCTTTTCGTATGCCACCCTGGGTGGCTGAGGTACTTAAAGTCTTGTGGTGGGGGTCGTCCACTGGTTGGTTTGGGTTGTCTTGTCCTGCTCATTGTTCTTCCTCTTTAACCTTGTTCTTGTCTGTTTTTGTTGCTGGGTTCAGCCTCGGTTCCCTTGCCTGTTTGGTTGCTGTTTGGACTTTTCGTCACACCCTTTTCCAACCTTTGTACTTCCCTCCACCGTCTTCACGACGGCCTCCTTCGTCTCGCCTCGCTGGGTACTTGCATGAGTACGCAGCGCATCTTGATTGACACTGCTCGAGCTACTGTTGTTGGCCTTCGTGCTCTGGCAAACTCTCTGGAACTTGCTTTGGATCGTTTGGATTCTGAGGCCGCTGTTCCTCCCCCTGTTGTGCAATCTGATCCCGCTGGATCGTCTTGGAGCTTGCTTTCCGAGCAAGGTCAACTTACACCGCCTGCTACTCCAGGTGCCCGTGCCCAGGAGGTTGTCCCTCCTTCACCTGCTCCTACCAATTACTCTTCTGCCAGCTACCACGACGTCGCTGCTGATCTTACTCGTGCTCCCGATTTCTGTCTTGGACTTTGCTCTTCTTTGGGTTCTGCTGCTCAGTCTCGTGCTCAGCGGGCTTGGGAAGCAGGTCTTTGGGCCAAAGCCACTCTTGAGGGTCGGATCGCAAAGCCGCGCCCCACTCCAAAGATCTCTCTTCGTCCCACTGTCTACATTGTGGTTCGTGCTCCTGGTTTGGCTCACCCAGTCAGGGTTTCCACTTCTGCCGAGTACTTCCGCCTCATCCCTTCATTCCGAGATTCAGACTCCATCTCCCATTCCTTTCCCAGCATTGCTGAAGCCCGGGTCTACTGCGCAGCCGTTGGCATTGCTTTCCCTGACCAGCAATGAAGCTAAAGGACATAAAGGTGCTGACCGAGCAGGAGTTGGATTCTTTGTATGTTCTTCAGTGGCCTCCGGGAGTTCAGCCGGAGTTCGAGGTCTTTGTGATTCCGATTGCCAAGAGAAAGGGAGGGGTCATGTTGGCAGTGCCGTCAAAGGTGATTTCAGAAAAAGACCTGGAGGAGGGATCCATCTCAGAAGAAGATCTTTTGGTGGGACCTTCAAAGAGGGTGACTGTTCCAGGAGTGGAGGAGGACGAGTTCGGGGCCGACTACCAGTCAGGCTCCGATGTGACGGTGATCCTTGTGGACTTCAACCATTCAGTGTGTCCACTTATCCGCGAGTACGACCCCTCAGTGGATGTCCACGAGATCCGCTCTTTCTTGGAAGAATCTCCTCAAGTGGTGCCTGCATCGAATCCCCTCTTACAAGCAGCTTTGGAATGGATGGGAGACGAGGTTTCAGGAAGGGTCCACTTTTACTCTGCGGAGGAGAATGCCCCTGCGCCCGTTGCAGCCCCGTTGCCTCCAAAGAAGCCGGAGCCCAAGAAGAAGGTCACCAATGCGGTTTTAGCAGAGCAGCTGTCCGAATTGTCCACCGCCATCCCATCCATCATCCAGAAGCTCCAGGCTCTGAAAGCCAAGCAGTCCCAGTTCGAAGGTGCGATGGCTGCGAGTACCCCACAGCCACTTGCCGCTCCTCCGCACAAGCAGCCATTTCCGGCGGTTGGAAGCCATGGTGCCGTCAAGGACTTTGCGAACAAGATTGGATATGCCCCCAAAACCAGAGCTTCTCCACCCCCTATCATCCAAGTGGATGCCAGGGAGGGGATCCCTTTCGACGACGACCCCAATCTTCCTGCGGCAGATCTCCAGGAGGCTTTCAATGCAGCAGCGGACCCTCCAACCTTGAACCAGGCCATTTTTCAGCAGAGCCAGGCCATGAATGCGCTAGTGGCCCATTTGGTGGGGACCCAAGACCCTCTGAGCGATCTTGCTTCCTCCTCGTCGACTTCCCTATCAACCAAGGGAGCAGGGAGGAGGGAGAAGCTACAATCTCAACTGGCTATGAGGAGCGGAGACTTCTTTCTTCAAGTATGTCAACAAGCCTTGAGGAGAATCAGACCTTTGGATCCATTGCCTACTGCCGTGAAGGACCTGCCGAAGAAGGCCATCTTCTCAAAGTACATGGAGAAGCAAGGAGGCTTCGCAGGCCAGAAAGATCTGGCTCTGACCATGTGGTTGCTATGCCAGATAGGAGATGCTATGGTGGTTCAGGATCACAAAGGAGCTCAAGAACTTTTGGCCCTAGCCCTGGTCACCATAGAACAGGTGGCCCAGGACGGGGGAAAATGGGACCTCGGGTATCTTCTGTCGCTTCAAGAAGATCCCCCCCAGTCTATCTATACCTCGAAGAGCTCGTCGACAAACCCAAGGCTGAGATCGTTCGCTCCGTTGTGCCCACAGCCATGGGCAACAACGGCGTTAGCTTTTGTCAAGGAGCTCGACGTGATTGCTGCCAGGAGAGCCGAGACTTCAGGGGTGAGGAGACAAGGGAATGCGATTCAGGATCCGGAAGATGCTCCGGAGGGCCCACCAAGAAGGACCCGTTTCCCAAAAAAGCCAAAGAAAGGAGGAGGAGACAAGGATGCAAACTAGCCCGGCCTTTGAAGACTTCTGGGACTAGCTGTACTATGCCATCTACAGGTGGTGAGGATGAGGACCCCAGCTTATGTTCCGGGCTGACTGCCTGCCAAGCTGGTTGTGATGAAGAGGAGGACGTTTTGACCAATACCTGGACTTCGCTTCAGTCACACTCCTTTGTGAAATGGTGCTCATCCCTGCCGCGAAAAGCTCTGAATTCAGGCACCCCGTTTGGTGCCTTTTTGCAATCGACCTTCCACCTCACCAGAAGCAGCTCCGTTGTTTCTGCGAAGCTTCTGTTCCCTTTGCCTGTGCCGAAGATTGGACTATTCGAGCCTGTCCCTCCGAGGTGCCCTTCCAGGCGCCGTAGGAAGATTGGATTTGATCAGGCTTTCCATGTCATTGTGATGGCTTTGAATTTCCTGCACGCTGATTGCTCATTTGTTAGCACTCGTGCCCTTGCCCTCACTCCTAATCAGGCACAGCTTGTTGCTCTTCGCAATCTCAAGGGGATCTTGAAAGCTTTCGGTAGCAGAGCAGGTGACATCAGCGTGCCTGCCTGTGGCCGTCGTTCCGCCACTCTCGTGGCTATGTTGGCAGATCTCTCTGATTTCTTCACAAAGAATGGACTTTCAGGAACTGCCTATGAGACTGGGTTCGAAGATGCGGTCGGGTCCAACCATGTGATCGAGCCTGATTTGAGCAGAGCCGAAGAGCTTATTCCTTATCGGTCTCTCGACCCGTCCAGGTTGAAACTTTCCGGAACAGCCCAGTGGGACCCTTGTCCGTACCTTGATGACGACTTGTGGTTACCGTATGTTGAACCAGAAACTCTGGTTTGGACCAATGCCTTTGACGAGACGGACCTGCCAAAGCTCGACAAGGAGGACCCAAAGAAGGTGCTGCAGCTGGCTCGGGTGTGGGACATCAACGGATTGCTCCACTTGTCCCCTCATACCATTCCACCTGAACTCAAGTCATCCTGCTTGAGGGTCTTCAATTGTTACAAGTCGGCAAGCGTCGACAGACAGATAGGAGACCGGCGTGGCCGCAACCAGCTGGAGGCCTTCTTGCCTGGTTTGTCACGTTCGCTGCCCACTGGTCCAAGCCTTTCCGTCTTAGAGGTTGATCCCACCAGACAGCGGCTGTCAATCTGTCTTTCGGACAGGAAGGACTTTTACCACCAGTTCCGTGTCCCTCCCAGCCGTGCCAGGGCCAACGCATTGTGGCCACCTTTTGACTTGGATGAGTTTCAAGGTACCCAAGCATATGCAAAGCTCCTTGCCGACCATGCCGCCTCCAAGACCAAAAAACCCAGAGAAGCTGTTGGAGATTTCCTTGGAGGAGACCATGCCAATTCAGGTGGGAAACATCTGCCTGCGAAAGTATATGCCTGTTTCGCCTCGGTGATTCAGGGCAATCATCTCGGAGTCGAGATCGCCACCCAGAGCCATCGCAACATGCTAAGGAGCAGAGGGTTACTTTGTGGTGAAGAGGAGATCACTTCAACTTTTCCTTTCTGCGGTGACAGGTGCTTGCAAGGACTCATCATAGACGATTTCTTCTCGGTTTCGGTTGAAGACTTGCTTGCTACTACAACAAGGGCGCCACACTTGCGATGCACAATCCCTACGGCACCAAAGAGTCGACCAGCGACGCCCTTGACAACCATCATGCCACCTTCTCGGTCAAAGCAGCGTTTAAAGGTCGCCCAGCAAGCATACGCACAAGAAGGCCTTTTGGGGTCAAAAGAGAAGGACATTGTCGATGAGGAGGTCGCAAAAGTTGCTGGAGCTGAACTTGATGGATCCCAGACCACTCGTGCACTTGGACTTTGCACTGTGGCAGCCCCAGCATCCAAACGGCTCGGCCTGTCCTTTTTATCCCTCCAGCTTGCATCTATGAAGGCCACCACAGATGCCCTGCACGCTTGCTTGGTCGGGGGTTGGACTTCCTGCCTGATGTATAGGCGCCCTTTGATGTCCATCCTGGACAAGGTGCATTCTTTCACTGACATGTCCAGGGTCAACCAGGCCAGCCCCAAGGTTCTCCGGCTGTCTCGGCCCGTTGCACAAGAGTTTACTCCACTTGGCATCCTGGCCCCCTTGGTCTGCTCGGACATCTCCGCCCAAATCTCGACTTCTGTATTTGCTTCGGACGCCTCTGACACGAAAGGCGCAATTGTTCAATCTACTGTTGAGCCTGGGCTTGCTCGTGGACTTTGGAGGACTGGTAAGAAGAAGGGTGGCTACACTCGACTACTATCTCGGGAACAAGCTCTACTCTCGAAGATTGATTCGCAGTTCGAGGAGGTGCCAGCTGAGGATCCCCTGCGTCATCCTTCAAAGCCCTTGGCATTGCGTTATCACTTCATCGAGATTTGTGGTGGGGCGGGGAAGGTCACCAAATTTGCTGACAAGGAAGGGCTCACAGTTGGGCCGGTCATTGACCTTGATCGCTCACCAGCTTTTGACTTTTGCCTTATCAAGCTCTTCTCTTGGCTCTGCTTCATGGTTGAGAGCGGACGCCTAGACAGCTTCCTTCTGGCTCCTCCGTGTACAACCTTTTCCCCTGCCGCTTATCCCTGTCTCAGATCCTACCGTCGTCCACGAGGATTCAGGCCCAGTGAAAGGCGTACTCTGCTCGGCACTACTCTTGCCCTCAGGTCCCTCGCTCTGATGCTTGTCGCTAGCAGAACCCAGGTCATTGGCTTGCTCGAGACTCCTCGTCGTTCGAAGATGGCGTGGCTCCCGGAATGGATTTACTTCCTTGAGTCACTTGTCGCTGATGAGACTTGGTTGGCCAGCTGCAACTTCTCATCTCCTCATCAAAAGGAGTTCAGACTTTTGGGGTGCAACATTGAGATGTCGAGGTTCAACTTTCCCTGCACCAGGGACCATACACACGCGAAAATTGAAGGGAAGTTCACCAAACCCAGTGCTACTTACACTGATGATTTGGCTTGGTTTTTTGCCTCAGAGATAGCCCGTGCTGTCAACATCAAGCTTCGACGCCAGCAAGATGAGTTTCTAACGACATCTCGGAGAACCTTGAATGGAAGACTATGCAGGAGTGGAGGTGGAAGAAGAAGGAGGTCCACATCAACATAAAGGAGACCTCCGCTTTTGGCAGGCTGGCTTACTGGTTGGCTAGGCACTCTCCAAAGACCAGATTCTCCGCCGGTCTGGACTCCTTTGTTGCCATCTCTGCCATCATCAAAGGCAGAAGTGCTTCGTATGGACTTCGGCCTGCTCTACGTCGCATTGGGGCTACTCTGATTGCGGGGTGCCTTTACCCGGCTCTGCATTTCTTCCCGACTCGATCAAACAAAGCTGACCCCTACCCGTGATAGTGAGATCCCTGATCCAGTCCCTTGCTCGGTTCTTCGCTCTCGAGATCTGCAGGAAGCTGTTTCTCTAACAAGGATCCCTGACCTCAAAAGATTTGCAGCCAACTGGACTCGCCTAGTCCTCTTGCTACTTGGTGGTCCTCCCAAGTGGTTCAGATCCAAAGACAGTTGGCGGTTTCAGCATTACATCTCCAGTGCCTATCCAATCGCTTTCTCCAGTCGTGCAGCTCGCAAGCTTAGGCACGATGGTTTTGATTTCGATGCCTCGTTGGGTTTCCCTGGTGAAGGCCCTTTGCTTGGACTTTATCCTTTCGTCTTCTTTGTTGGACTTACCTTCTGTTGCAACCCTGATTTCATCGTCTGGGGGCTTTGTGGTCTTTTTGTTCGTGGTTTCGTTCTGCCTGTTGGACCGGTTCCTTGTTTGTTTTGTCGCCCTCTTTGTCTTTCTGTCTGTATTGTCAAAGTATGTAGTAAGGACCTCAGTCACTTAGGAGCATGGGCCGCCCCTCCGGTTCCTAGCCATGGAAATCTGCTCCCTAGAGACAAGGGCGATGAGAACAGGATGCAACTGCGAAAAGGGGTCGTTCTAGATGAAGGGCGACCTGTTTTGGGACGAACCAAAAACTCCCGTGACAAGCTGCTTCAGACTTTCGACGGGTGGTTGCAGACTCAAGGTTTTTCTCTTGAGTCCCTCCTTGATCCGAAGACTCTTGATATCGAGACGATAAACTTGGTTTTGGAACGCTACGGGAGGGCTTTGTATCATGGAGGTAGGCCCTATGGACATTACAGTGAAACTGTCAACGCGATTGGAGCTCGACGCCCAAACCTCAGGCGAATGCTGCAAGGAGCTTGGAACTTGGCTTTCACGTGGTTGCGTGAGGAGCCACCAGTTCATCATGTTGCACTTCCGTGGCAGGTTTTGGCTGCCATGATTTCTGTTTCTTATCTTTGGGGATGGAATCGAACTGCTGGTGTCCTGGCTCTTTCTTGGGGGGCGCTTACAAGGATTGGTGAGGTTTTGAAGGCCTGCAGAAGACATCTGGTTTTGCCTCGGGACCTTTCCTACACAATCAAGTATGCGCTCTTGCAGATAGAAGAACCTAAAACACGGTTCCGATCTGCTAGGCATCAGGTTGCTCGATTGGACCAGCCTCAACTGCTACATGTGGTTGAGCTTTCGTTTCAGGACCTCAAAGCAGATGACCCTCTTTGGGGCTTTTCGCCGCAAACTTTGAGGTCCAGATTTCAGAAGCTGTTGGCGGCATTGCGACTTGATGTTCTGCCCAGATCAGTTTCTCGTGGTCTAGACCTTGGATCACTTCGTGCTGGCGGAGCCTCATGGATGATGTTGGTCTCTGAAGATTCGGAACTAGTGAGACGCAGAGGACGCTGGCTTACGAGCAAGATCATGGAGATCTATGTTCAAGAGGTCAGTGCAATTCAATTTCTTCCTCAGTTGCCACAGTCTACACGTGACTTAGTGATTGAGGGCACCGGGCTTTTTCCTTTACTGCTGGAACGTGCGATCAGTTTGCACGCCTGTGGGATTCCTGAATCTGCCTGGAAATACTTGCTGGTAGAAGGGCGCATGAATGCAGAGTATGGGAGAGCTGGCGGGTGACACTTTGCATCTCAGCAGTGGTACAGGCTGAGTTGCACCTGTGAAACATCCTTTGAAGTGGAAGGAAAAAAGGGGCGAGTGCAGAGGTTTGAGATGTTGACATTCAACATCGAATCCCGATGCATTCATGGCTTCAAGCTTTTCCCTCCCTTGGCTTTTTGGCCCACCCATTTGCCATTCTACCAGCGGGTGACACTTTGCATCTCAGCAGTGGTACAGGCTGAGTTGCACCTGTGAAACATCCCTTGAAGTGGAAGGAAAAAAGGGGCGAGTGCAGAGGTTTGAGATGTTATTTAATACACTGTCCCTGTATATTGGACGGGCCTCTGTAAGGTGCCCCGTTGCCCAATTGATTTCTGATTTCAATACGTTTTTAATTAAAGGTTTAATGAGAAAACAATCTTGCGGTAAGGGGAACGGTGTTTCTTTTAATCATTGAATTTTTCCCGATGTTCTTTTCCCATACTTAGATTTTTCCAGAATATGATTATGGAGAATCCGATTTGTGAAGGTAGGAGGGGGAAGAATGCAAGTATGGAAACAAGCGGACAGGATCGGGGGACAGAGGATTGTGAAGACTCACCGTGATTGGTTTGCCTTTCCTGGAAGCGTCAATTATGGAAAAGTCATCGGCAGCAGAGCTGCTATAGAAAAAAGATCATAAAAGATGCATGGATATGCATGGTGCGTATGCTTTTCCATAATTCTATTGGTAGCTGGTACAGTAGCCATAAGTCTGTGATTCTCTTTCACAGATGCAAAGCCTAAGGAGAACAAGCTCTTCTACACGCAGCAGGCCAATGGAATCATGGGCTTGGCACCAGTACTGCCTGCTGCATGGGCGCCAATGGAGGTTGGAGTTGAATCAGCCAACCGATATATGAGAGACATATGACAGAAATATGGAAAACACAAGATGATACAAGCCAAGCAGATCGCAGATCCAATCAGGGCCTATTGTGTAAAGAGCATGTCAGAAGACAGAAGCTTGTCGGAGGCTGCCCAACCGCCAGAGATATTGTCAGATCTATTTCGAAACTTGTCTGTGATTTGACATGGATATTGCCATAAATCCATGATGTGTCGTCAACCGTCAAGCGAGCGTCATTGCTTGTCGCTGCTTCATCTCTTGTTTTTTTTTGACGTTTTTCTGGTAGCATAGCGTTTTGGGAAGACTCAGGGCACAAGCACGAAATTGACCACCGTATTTTCTCCCTTTGCATCGGAGAATGGGGTGGGCTTCTGACAGTGGGTGGGCCGAACACTGCTTACCACAAAGGAGGCGCACGGGTTGTGGGAGCATTCCTTGAGCATGATATGATTCAACAGGCCATCGAACTGCCTACTGACTGTACTGACCATATGACCATATCTATTTGTGTGCTGACTATTCTTTGCTTGACATAATTTTCTGTTTGCCAATTGACAGCATTCGTTTTTTGCTGTAAGCCCTCTCTCTGCTACAGCAAACCTTTGGGAAAACTGAATGGGGCGAAGGTACCATGTGGATGCAAGTGACCACCCTTGGCGGCATGACTGCAGTATTCTTGGGGTGTACAATGTAGACACACAGGCACATGCATTCAATTTCAGCAGCCAAGGTTACTATGTCGTGCATCCACATTCTCTTCATGTTGACTCTTTGGTAGTTGCAGCGGGCTCTGATGAATTTGGAAAGACAATTGTGGACAGTGGCACTACCCTGACGTACATCCCCAAGCCTATGTTTGCCAGACTCCTAGTGAACATGGACACGTTCTGTGGGACACATGATTCTTGCAAAGCGCGGAAGGATCAGAGCAACAATCACTGCTGGCAACTGAATGATGTGAACATCTCACCTGATGATAGCTTTCCGACTTTAAAGATCATGTTTGATGGCACTACACAAGTTGCTTGGAAGCCCAAAAGCTACATGAGTGAGCGTGGCTATGGCATATGGTGCTTGGCCATAGCTCCAAGTGCAAATCATGACACCATCTTGGGCATTTCTTGGATGCTACACAGGGACACCATCTTTGACATGGGATCAAGGCGAATTGGCATGGCATCGGCTGACTGCCCAGACTATGAAAAGGTGCCTACCACACTGTGGGAGCGCATTGCTCTATCCATTGCAGATCCGCCCTCTGCACCTTTTGCTTTGTTGGGCGTCCTCTTGGTTTCCATGGCTGCTGTAGCTATCAGGGCAACATCTGTTCGAGCTTGGCAAGTGGTTGAACCTGAGCCAATGAGATCAGAAGTGAGATCAGGTGACACGGAATCACTGCTGGAGTGCTGAAATAAGCACTCCAGGCAAAAAGGACGCAATTTCTTTAGGAAATCCGCGAACTAGATTTAAGCTTACACTTTAGATGCCGGAAATGAAGTACAACTCTCGTGATGAGGGGTGCTGGCACTTCCTACTTCCAACCCGTGGAAGCGGGCTTCACAATTTTGAGGTTGAAGGGTGCAGGTTGCCGTGGCCGACAGAGACTGGCCTTTAGACATCCCAGCTCCATGCAAGACCAAGTTCCAAGACAAAGCCTCAAGAGGTAAAAGTTGGCATCCTGAAGTCCTAAAAGCTTTTGGAAGTTTGTCTTTCAATGCTCGGCTTGGAACTTATTTAGTGGCATCTTTGCACTTAAACAGTGGCAGACCGCTTTCAACAACTGACATTGTGTAAAACACGCATCTGCTAAGTTACCACGTGTTGGAGTTGTGAGAAATATGCTGGATCAAATCTGCCTCGTTGTGCACTAGATTCGGAATATGAACCCGAAAAGCCAACAGAATACTTGATTGATTTGGGGATGCATGCACAGAATAGCTCAGTTAAGCATCGCTTATCCCTCGAAGAGGGTAGTGATGACTCATTCTCATGTCATTGAGACAGCTTCAAGAGCTAGAAAAGGCCTGCAACCTCGTGAGTTCTGCATTTTCTTGAGTGAGGATCTGGACAAGTCTTCAGGTTTGTTGGGGAGATACACCTGTCACATTTAGTGCTCTTCATGCTAAGGAATGGGTCTCCGAAGTGAGACTCATGGACTGCAGCAATATCCCATATTGCTGAAGAGCATGGGAAGCGGAACCGATTAAACGACAACAGTACACAATATTACAAGTTGCATTGCGATCTGAAGCTGTCACGACTCATAGGCTGCCAGAAGCATTCATAGGCGACTATATTCATCCGTAGTCCCGGTAGTCCTTTCTTGAAAAACCAGCTGTCTCTCGGGTGGCCGTGAAGGCCGATGACTGAAGAGCAAGAAAAGATGTGCATATGCAGCATGCATTTTTTATATGCAAAAGTTGAATGTCTGCCGCTTGAAATCACTTTCGATCACCTGTGCTTCTCAGTTCCCCCACCCAAAACCCATGTCGTGTTCCGATGATGCCTCCTTATTTTGGAGCCGCAATCTGATCATGCTGTGAATTACAAGTTCTTTTTCTCTTGGTACGAAAACGTTGCTATCATGCAGGCTGCGTGCATTGCAGTGTTTGAATTTCTCTGCAATCAATTTGTTGCAATGGTTGCATGGGAGTCTTGAACGTTGAATATGGCAGCCCATCCATGGCGTTTGTTGAACTTCCGGCCTTCAAAGACTCAGCGGAGAGATCCGAACACTTTGCCTGGCCTCTGCCTAGCCGAAGATCGGCCCAAGATCCCAGGTTTCACCAAATTCACTATCTAGCAGCAACTTATAGCAACTAGCATCTCGCATCAGAATGCATCAAATGGTGTAAGCAGCCTCTGCAAACTTGAACCTTCACTACTAAAACAGGACTGAGTACAAAGCCTCTTTGTGTAGAACAGATCCATGCCCGCCAAGAAAGACACTCAATGATCTAGTTCTACTAACTCGGGGTGCCGAACGCCATTGGCTTAGCATTGATGTCAGATCTTTCAAGCTGCCTGAAATCGGCATTTGCATCTCTAGCCTTCTGCCTCAAGGATGCTGCCAATGTTGGGTCATGCAGAGGAGCACCGTGCTCTGCTCCAGGTGTCTTTCACTTGGTTGCGTCGCATGTGGGATGATGGGAGACTTCAAATGAGGAACAACCGAGGATGAAACAAGGGAACACATGGAATACCGGAGTCAACAGTGAGCTACCCGATATGGAGTCATGATTTCCTGGAGCAAGACTTGCACATCATGACGACTTGCCTTCCTGAATGGCTCTGCTGTTTGGCTCGAAGGGATCCGCGTCATGGATAGCGCGGATGTGAGCGCAAAGCAGCTCATCAGGGTGCTGAAATCAGCATCCCACAATGGACTTATCCATAGAGGAGCGCGTGTGAGAGATGTTTATCAAGGGTGCATGGGGAGAACGAGACTTCAAGGATAAACACCAATGAAAATTAGATGGTTCTAGGTAAGGAGGTCAGGCATCCTTGATGCTAGCAGGTTAGCAAATGAAGGCTAGGAGGCTACTCCCAAGAAAGTGTATGAACTGTATACTGTATACCTGAGTCATGTACCGGACATGCCGGATTTGACAGGCCACTAGTCAAAAAACAGATGAGTATCATTTGCTTCATGTTGCTTCCAGTTTTGTTGCTCTCATACACCTTCTATCCCCCAAACTCCGCTGCATGAAAGGCACCTTGAGAGCATGAAGGAAGATCCCTTACCATCACTGGGTTACCTTCCTCTATCATAGGTATTGTGTCGCGTCATGTAGTATTGCAAAGTATTTGCCCATGTTTTCTCAGACCTCTAAGTTGGGCATCCATTTCATACAAATCGAATACATTCGAATCCAGATTCAGATGCTGTTCATTCTTATGAAGTATGAGGCTTGGGGTTGCCCTGTCTATGGGCTTGTTGGGGTGGCGCTCTTTTTCCTGTTGGCACTACGTTTGGTTGTATGCCAATTTCATATTATATAGTTGCATCCAATTTCTCTTAGGTGTGTGATGTGATTGATTGTGTTCGCATCTGCGAGGTCTTCTTCAAAAGCTCTTAAAGCGCTTGTCTATCAATGCGCTGGAATTCGAGATGCTCTTGGCTGGAATGGATGGTGGGGAAGCTGATGGTAACTCTGATGGTATTGATGCTAAGCAAGCAGTTTGGTTCTATGGGGGCCCACCCAAAGTTGGAAAATTTGAAAGATAAAGCGGGAACCCGTGAACTCTGTGTAGTCAGTCGAAAAAAAATCACCGAGGATGTCGCCTATTTTGTGAATTTCATTTTCTCAGAGGCTGAGCTGGAATCTCAGGTGAAGATGCATGCAATGGCAAAGGGAAAAAGATAGAGAGACTCCTCCTGCAATCTGGAGAGCATCTTAGGTTTGAGATGCGACCTTCAGGATTGGGTATCAGCTCGGAAACTCAGTTGCTGAGACGGAGGATCAAACTGACATCAGTGCGAGCCATGTCCCGGCTTTGTCAAGACTTGCGTCAGAAAATCTGAAAACAAGGACACATCAAGCGACCTCTCAGAGAAATGTGATGAACGTATGATGAAAGTGTTTGCATTGATCATTACGTCTGAGAGGCTTGATGAACTCATCTGCAACAATGGAAGAGGCAGGCATTTCTACCACTACTTTGCAGCTCTAGGCTGCCATTCTTGATCCGCCAGGCTGTTCATAGGAGAGTATCTTTTGATGATGAGAAGACGGAGGATCACAAGCTGCCGTTGGCCACCAGCTCGCAGATCTTGCAGTTTGCAGAGAAATGAGAGAAAGTCATGCACAATAATGCGGTGAGACGCTGTCATCATTCACTAAGCCACCAATGCATGGAGCAGCTGAGGCGCATAGAAGTCGCATGGCTTTCCACCGAACACTCACAGCAGGTCGCATGCCGACCTTGAGGCAAATTGATGATTACTCAGAACCTTCTCCGCAATGGTTGTTGGAGGCTGCTATTGACATGCAGAAAGCATTGAGTGCGCTTCGCATTGGGTTCCGGGTTCGTGTATTTCTGGTATAAGATGTAAAAATTATGGATCATCAGATGATGAAGTACTCCTGATGTTCCGTCCTGGCACCATAGATGAGAAAACCCGGCCTAAATCCTTGTGCTTAGAGAAAACATGTCTCGAACTGAACACTTGGGGTAGAGCTCAAGGTGGATTTCAAGTCAATGGGAGTCATATCTGAGTCGGACTTAGTAACTTAGTTCCGACGATTCTTTTGCCGCAGCGCATCGCCGTGGGAACCAAGGAGGGCAGCAGGGAATCAGTCCAGGAGGACTGGCTTGCGGCCCTACCATTTTCCAGCGCAGTGATATGCACATGAGAGCATGCCCGCTTTGCAGCCCCTGACCGGATCGTGCATGTCATTGAGTCATGTATAATAGTGTTGTGCAAGCAATGCAACTGACGCAGGATCCAATGGATAACTTATTTTCCGACATGGCTGACTTTGGGCATATAGACACCGACGCAGACTGCAGTGATGTGGAGGACATGAATTTCCAATGCATAGGAAGTCAATCTTTGTTGGGCTGATGCAGATACCACTATCCAACACGGCATGCGACAATTGTTCGACTTGAACTGAAGGAGTTAGAACCAGCAGCTCTGCTCACTCGGCGTGGAGGCTGCAACCAGGAAGGAATATTATATAAGCCATCAAAAAATGATGATTCTGCATGATGTTGCATGATGATGCACCATAGGACGTAATGACGCAATATCGCGCATGAAGACTCAATGAAGACGCATGAAGATGCATGAAGATGCATGATGAGGCTGTGATGATGGATGATGCATGATGATGCATGATGATGAATGAAGACGACGACGACGACGATGATGATTTTGATGATGATGATGTTGATGATGATGATGATGATGATGATGATGATGAATGATGATGCTGCTGCTGCTGCTGCTTGATGCATGGTGATCACTGATGCATGATGTGGCATTAGTGGCATGCTTCCGACACCGACCATCCCGGAGAGACGACAAGTGAAGCGCGAAAGCTTCGGGGCTCGGACAGGGGAGCAGCATGCACAGCCGCCGTGCTGCTTCAGGCGTCTCCGCTGTACCAACTGGTGCATTCAATGTGCGTTTTGTCAGGGCCTTTCTTGCTTTCGTTCCTTCACATAGTCGAGCGCAACCTCAGATTTTGCATGATTTGCAAGACTTTGTATCTTCGGATTAGAGGCTTTCTGGTTGTGCGATCAAGGTCAACTGGGTAAGCCCGCATTTTGAGAAGGAGCAGAGTCATTGTGACATTTTACACGATTCCCTGGCCAAATGCCCTTTCTTTTTAGCGCCTTGTTGGCAACTTTCCTGTCGATTTTGCATGATCCGCTGTCTTGGTTGAATGAGTTTGTATGCTATCAAGGCATAAATTCATGAGTGTAGTGAGTGGACCTGAGAATTTGGATGTTGAAAGAGCCCAAAACTGAAAGCTCAGGAACTGGATGATGATATTTTGCATGCTTTGGTCACTTGTCCCAACTTCCAGCAATAGCCCGAAGACTCTAGCAATCTAGCAGTTGTTTGTGAAAATGAAACTGAACCTGACCGAATTCGCGTATGCAGCTTGTCTCATCTGAGGTTGACACAATGGAGATAGAAGAGTTCCAACCTTTTGACTTCATTTACCAGAAAGGTGAGATTGGAAGAAGCGGTTGCTGACTCAGACTTTCCAGTCTAAGGAGAATGATAAATGCCGACATGCCAAGGGATTAGAGGGGTTCAGTGACAAGGCGAAATGAGCAAATTATAACCAAACATGTTCAACGAAAAGCCTAGGTTACGTGATGATCTCTGGAATGGCTGTTGCTGAAACCGATGCAGCAGAGCAGAATAATTTGCTGAAGCGTTCCTCGCGACACGAAATCAATATCATTCCTGGAGACTTCTTTGGAGAGCATACGATGCTTTGGGGCTTCAAAAGACGAATGAATGTTCGAACAATGACAACGACAGTCGTGGGAAAGCTGAAGCGTGATGTCTATTTCAATATTGTGACACGCTCCGCCATGCACGAACGAAGCAAACGAGAAAAGTACTTGCGAACTGGTGTTCCTATGTTCGAGACCTTTGATGATGAACTGATCGCCAAGATTGCAGACATCATGGAGAAGCGAAGCTACCGGCCCGGTGAGACAATTGTTGAGCAAGGTGACGAAGGATCAGACTTCTTTATCGTATTGAAGGGGGAGTGTGTCGCATCCATTCGGGTTGCAAAGGTTGGCTGTGATGGTTTTGACGAACACCCTGTGAGATATTACAGCAAAGGTGAGCGCTTCGGAGAGCTGGCTTTCATTAATCGGACCCCACGAGCTGCGACCATCACTGCCACAAGCCATGCCCAATTGTTGTCTTTGGATAGGATTGTTTTTGAACGAGTGGTCGGTGCCTTGGAAGAAATTTCTATGCTAGATCCGTGTGGATTAATGTGAGCGTTTGTGGCTGTGCTGAATTTTGGATTCGTTAATAAGTTAATCATAGTTAATCCTTCTGCAAATCTGTTTGCATCATGGGCTGTAAGGTGCTGACCTTCAAACTTCTTGTGTCCTTCCGTTCAATGTTGTAGCTGTTGACCTCTTTCAGTTGTTATGGTAGTGAGTTTTTGAGGCTCATTGGACATCAAACAGAAAGAGAACTATGCCAGTGATCCTCGGAAGATCTTAGCGGACTTCTATAGCCCTGGAGGTGGTTTGGGGCCACGCGGAGTTGCCGAAGCCCTGGGCAATCTGCAGACACATTGGTTTGCGGTGTATCGGCCAACGAGCCGCGACGCGCTGGCAAAGAATCTCGCCATGATTTGGCCAAGCAGCTCTTTGTAGCATGAGCATTAGTTGTACTCGGACAGAGCAGGCGAAGTTCATTGCAGTCACTGAAAGATGATGTTTGATCTAAGACTCTTCAATATTTAGACTTCGTAATTACTTTGCTGCATCTTTTTGTTCAGAATTGACATCGTCACTTTAGCTGTAGGGGGCTCTAGAACTCTAACGTTTTGAAAGCCAAGGATGTTGAATCAGACTGCTGTGGGGAAGGGTTTGAACGTGAAGGGCAAATCCGCAAAGCGGAATCACCTCTCTGGCTTTGTGCCCTTCCTTCAAATCAGCGACAACAAACACAAGCGAAGACTTGGAAGATGTCCAGTGGATTCTCGAGTTGTGGTCTACTTCCAAACAAAGGAGCAACAAGAACTGGCCAAGTTGGAATTGGAACCATACATGCAGGAACTGCAAAGCCAATATGAGCTGGATCCTATAAGGTTCGCTTCGGTCAAATAGCTGCTCAATGCCTGTGCCGTTTCATCTACCCTGTGCAGTGATATTCACATTAAACACGTCTTTTGATTTTGTTTTGATGAACATTGCCCAGTTCCCGAAAGTTTTTCCAAGGCATTTGCATCCGGTTTTGAACGGCTTCCATGCCTATTTCCTTCAAGCCACAACCCCACAGGATCGACACCAGCTACTCCCATGTGTGTGGCCTAGACATTCCAGAGCTGCTTCTACGGGAAGCCTATATCATGCGTCCTGATATCACCTTCCAGGCCGTTTCACATAACAATGGTGGGAATGAAGTAGTGAGGCTAGTGATGTCGAAGAATGTTTACAGGACCTCTTGAACAGAACCTTCTGAACCCTGCTAATCTTAGATTCTTAGATGGGTCCGCATGCGCGAAGGGGTTTGTTGGATAGAGCCTTTTTGGATCTTTCTGACACAGCAAGATAGGTGAGGTAGCAACAGTGCACAAGGTCACCTATATCCAGTTCCATCTAATCACTTTCCTGTTCATGGAAAGCCGCTTTTTGAAATTGCAAGGTCGGTTGGTAAACCGGGCGTGTCTCGGAGCCAGCCTTCATGGAGATGAATTTGCATGCTGTACGCAGCAAGAACCGCCCAAAGGTGGTGCTGTACCAATATGATCCTTGTCATTCAAGATATTCAAGTCACTTCAGTTACCGCAGAGTGGTGGAGACCGGACACATCAGGAGACAACATGAAGAGTCTGTGATTTGTGCGACTAAGGACACGGGAAATCCGATGAATCCACACGGCCTCCTTATTGCATACGCAGAAGCCATGGTCAAACCAGTGGTTTCAGAAGCTTGGCAAGGAATTGTGTCCAAGGGCAGTGCTGTAAGCTCAATTTCATGCCATGCCTTTGATCGCGCTGTATGCACATTCAGCCTAGGGGAAGTGTTCCTTTGCATCTTAAGATATGTTGAGACCACTTGAAATATAGCCCGATTCCAAGGATTTTGACACCTTCACAGTTGGCAGCAGCGGAATGATCTATGAGCCTATTTGCGAGCAGCAGCAGGTTTCTGGCCTAAGGTTTGCACTGTTTACATCACAAGAGTTTGCACAATACAGATTTTTCCGCAGACCTGAACTCGAGGCTCTGATGCGGTGGAGCTTGGAGCGCACTGAGGAAATTCTTCACTCTCCAAGTTCTTCAGGCTGGAACACCCGGTGGTTGGAGGTCCTGAATGAGGCCGACAGAGATGGAGACTTGGCTATAGGGGGTCTCGGCAAAGATGTTTGTCTGAGTCGGCATTGCTCATCATTCCCAGATACCGTACGTCATCAGGGTTCTGCGCACGTCTCTTCCATATCTGAGCGCTTTTTTTTGCGCATCCAGCTAAGGCTTTCACCCGGAGATCCCAGAATTCGGATTTGGAGACCCCACGTCGTACAGGTTGACCAAAGAAGTCATCGAGGCCACGAAAATGTGTGGCGCAGTACGGCATGGAGCAGAGTGCTTCAACTTCTATTTCCCCCAGGAGCCGCGTTTTTTTTTGGGGGGTGATGCATCACATGACATCGCAGATTTTGTGCGATTGTGCATGGCTGCGGGGCGCGGCTACCCGGCTATCCATGCTTGAGATGTTCGTTTTTTGTTGTTTCGGAGGAACTGGACTCAGAATACCTCATAATTTGGGATGGCTTCGAAGGGAAGCCTTGGTCTTACAGAAATTCTGCAGGCCTTCATGGGGTTACATGCATGTGATGCATGTTTTTTGATCACGTGCAAGTCGAATGCCTGCTTTAACGATGCCTTGGCACCAGGTTTGGTGGAATTCCTGCTTGCGAGAGTCGAAGACGGCTACGCATTTCCTTTGAATCCAGCTCTTCACTTGCTAATGAAGAAATTTCATGAAATTGTGTTGAAAGATGTGGAAAGTTGAAAGCCGCAGATAATCCGCCGCGCTTTCTCGGCAAATGCGCTTTGTTGGCCGAGGTGTGGCCTGTCCGTGACGAGGGCTGGTACGAGGTGTTCGATGCCCTTCGCAAAAGCGCACATGCGTGGCTAGGTTTCAATTCTCAATGGCATACCCTTGAATACCCTTGAGGTGAGTTGTCCACTTCTGACATTTTTTAAATGCATTATCTAAATACTGTATATATATTTTTTCTTCTCATGTTCAATGATATTCATTTATGCTAACGTGACATATCAAAAACATATTTAGACATGATTCGTATGGATTCATGATGCAGATGCTGAACGTTTCATGACATCAATATTTTCACGCAGGCAACTCAATTCCACAGACATTGCATGATGCCGCCTTCACATGCCCTTAGCATTTTGGATGATCTTGGGAGATTGCCTCCCCTTCAGCTTCTGTAAGGCAAGATTGCTTAGCGGCATGGTTCCCCAAACAGTCCGGTGTCATGGAATACATCGTCGCTTGGCATCAGCAGCATCAGGCACAACGGTTTTTGTGGACAGTGAAGTCAAATTCGGATCTCGCCAAGGAAAAGCTTCATAAGCAATTTCGAGATGGCTTCCATGATGCTCAGCTGCATTGGGATAGCTTTAGGCAAGATTGGATTCGGTTAGATTCCATGCCGTAGTTTTCATGGACTCAGGTCATCATGGACCAAGCCCATGAGCTGCCAGATAGTGATTTGGCCTTGACTTGGTTGATATCCAAGTTTTTCAATCAGATTTTGAAGACATTTCCAGGAAGTAAAGGAATAACTTGAGAATGTCAAATGCCTTTCATAGATTTTCAGCTCTGAGCATGTTGTTCCAGTGAAAAAGCGGGAAATGGTTGTTTGGGAAAACCCTGGCGTCCCCTCATGTGTCAATTGGCTGCATGCTAAACTGCTTGGTTCAGGTAGCACTGCCAATTGGTTGAAGCTGCGTGAGTTCGTGCGGAGGGGAAGTGTCTCATGAGGGGCAGTAGATGTTTCGCGCCGCCCCATGTGTTCTGAATCCATAATTTTTTTGGAGCAGGTGCCACGTATCGTAGCATACCTTTGCTTCGTCTCTTGCCGAGCGAAAAGTGCTTGGGATGTGCCTCCAACCTCGACAATAAAAGTGGTCATCTCGCGCCTCACGCCATGCCGTATCATACGCATGTCTAGAGTCTATGACTCATGCCAACAAGCATCGAAGATAGAGCACCAATTTGTCACGACACTGTCCACTCTTTCTTCGCCACAGGCCATTTGCTGTGAGCTACAGACTCTGGAATCGCAACTCGCAGAAGCGGCCGCAGGGAACGTTTGGACGCCAAGCTGCTCATGGACGCCTATCATCATGCACCCAGCTGGACACACAATCTCACAGAAGTTTGATCTCAATGGCATGTTTTGATTGTGAGGCTCTCCCAATAGGCATCGTGACCCCTGCCTCCCAGCGATTAGAGGGTGCCAGGCAGATGCCATCCAGAGAAGATCGTAACAGATGAGATACTGTGTTTGTTGTGCTAACAAAGGCGTCACCGTTGTGTCGTGGAGAAATCGAGGAAGCAGAATTCGATTCAGAAGTCAATTTGCACGATGTGAAGGTCAGAGCTGGCCCTTGCAGAGCAGTGTGTGCAAAGAGCTCTTCAAAAGGATGTGGACGATGAATGGATCC
Source organism: Breviolum minutum Mf 1.05b.01 (assembly GCA_000507305.1). Lineage (NCBI taxonomy): Eukaryota > Dinophyceae > Suessiales > Symbiodiniaceae > Breviolum > Breviolum minutum. Next base: position 13,928 of record DF242321.1, on the reverse strand, counting down.
TGGGTTGCACTTGCGACCACTGGCCCTGTCGGGTGTGTAAACGGGGTTGCTATGTCTTGCTTGGAGTAATGCCTGCTGGAGAGCGAGGGGGGGATAGTTGTCTTCACTTGGACTTGTATGCCAACTGCTGAAGTAAGCAGAGGTCAGGGTTTTGTCCTGTCTTTGGAGCTATTTTGGTAAGGCTGTGCATCGGGGTGGCTGATGACTTGGACACCCTCTCGGAAGCAACAGAGCTGCTCAGAACAGGTCGCAACGAGCGTGATGCTGCAGAGGCGGGCCAGAGAAAAGAATAATGAATTTGAATGAAATTAATGTACAAATGGTCTGCCTGATAATTCCAAGCTCGAACAAAGATGGACCAATGTCAATGATGGCAGATCTCACGGAATTGACAACACGCATAGGCGAATCTGCTGCACCAGCGGGCGGCGCGCATTGAGCTGCTGCAAAGGCAGGGGGTAGGGGAACTGTTGTGAAGGAGTCAAGGCTTGCGATTCACTTGTCAGAATGCGGCTGTTTAGAATGCGGCTGTTTAAATGCTGTTCGATGCCGTTTGCCCTCTTTCGCAACATATGCTTAATCAATTACGCAACGAAGCGCTTTGGTTGAAAGCAGCAGTCGGCAAGGCTTCACGATGTGACGCGCCAAAACTCAAAGGCACTCGAGAAACAACAGGCTCGGGTGCTGGACTCCTGTACTTGTTCTTTCAGGGTGGGGTGAGGTGACTGTTGGCAAAACGTTTACCAAAGCATTGTCCACAAATTGTCACTAAAAGGACATGCAGTTGTGATTTGTCTTCGTTCTATGCAGTTGGAGCTGGACAAGGAGGCCGGCCTTGAGAAGCAGCTCAGAGCACTCTGCGAGGCAAGTCAATGCAGTGAGCAGTGATGAAGACGGTATTGGCATTAGTACGGTGACAATATGTGACAATGTGAAAATGTCGAAGAAGGAGGAGTAGCCTTTGATACAAGCAAAATTTATGGATTGTTCATGATTTTTGAGCATCGGACAAGATTGAATTCTAGGATGACCAAGGTAAGTTCAAGAAAAAACGCACACTGCAGAACTCAAAAAACTTCTCAGTTCTGACATATTTGCCATGGCATATTCCCGATGCACACAATTTTTGTCCGCGACTCCTATGGTTTTGGGACTGACCTGACAGGAGCGTGAACGCGAGACTCAGGACACTTTCTGATTTCAAGGTTCTCTCTTGGTTATTAACCTTCCATGTCCTTGCTTGGCAGGAGATTCGAGAAGAGGTCCTAGCACAGGCAGCATGGTTGATGGATGAGCATGGTGCTTCATGATGTACCGTGCTTGGCATGCTTGCAGCATGGTTATGCGACAGGGCCGGCGCTTAGATGCTCGGAACACTGTGACCAGATTCTTCCAGGCATGTTTCTTGGCCAGCAATTCGTGGAGTGGCAGTGCCATGAATGGGACATTGGCAGGTGCCACCTCGAGAGTCAGCGCGCAGACACATGAAAGCTCAGCAGGCAACGCGGAGGATGTCTTGTCAGAATGCAAAGGCAAACCAAGGTGCTGTCACAGCATGTCATATTTTTGAACGGCTTGGCCAGGATGTTGAAGAAGCCAAAGTTATTTTGCAACTCAAAAGCCCGGAGCAAAGTTCCCAATTGCAGCTAGCATCAGATCGTGCCAGTGAAGGAGTGTAACTTGTGACTTCAACACTTCGTGAATTCTCCTTGCAGTCGCCTTCTTTGCAGGGATCTCCGATTCACACTTGGCAAGAGTCCAGGGTGAACAAAATAAAGTCGAGCAGAAAATCGACAATCTCAAAGACAGGGCCTCAGGCAAGTGTCACAGTGGGTCTCCCAGTTTGTGATCTGTGATCTACAATCTTAGCGGATCGAGGCTAAGCATGAAAAGAAGATGGGAGACTTGCAGGCAATGTGATCATTCAGAACTGGTATGCACATGGATGAGATGTAGATATGTTCACGGCCTAGACGGCTCGGTCACCCTGAGCAGGACCAGTGGCAAAGGAGAAAGCCATGGCCACAGCCGGCTCACCGTTTTCTTGGCCTTTTTCAAGAAACTCCGTGATCAGATGAGACTAGGTCTGACTCGGTGATGCAAAGCATGCAAGCCGAACGCAGGGCTTCGGTAATGATTTGCTGTGGCACTAAGGCAGCAGCATGAGGAAGAGGTGCATGGAACTATCAGAAAAGAGGAAGAAGAACATAAAATAGCATCAACGATCAATTGACGCATTGACATGGAGATGCTGTAGCAATTCAAATGCTAAAATAATCTGAAACCTAAAAACAAAAAATGATATCTATAAGCCATTATAAGCCTATAAGTCTATAAGATATCAGGGGGCATGATTAAATGCAATAGGGGTGCTTCCGCCAGGTGGAGGAGTTGGAGAAGGAACTCGCTCAGATGGAATCTCTCTTTGAGGCGAGTCCTGCACCTTTACACTGTTAATCGCATACCTAATTTGAATTTGATGGAATCTGCCAGCTAACTAAAATTAAGTGGCATTTCTGGAACTGTTCCCGCCGGTGGGATTTACTTTGCCTGCTTGTCCGAAGGGAATACTGATTGTAGTTTTTTGGAGATCTTCCGTGGGCGCATGATACAGACAAAGCCTGAAGGAAATTGAACTGTGGACCGTATATAGTATATTGTGTATGATATAAACCTATATACAAGTATCGATTAAGTATCGTATCACTATTTTACAGTATTGCTTCATCAGCTGACTGTGCATGAGAGGCACGTTGGGCGGAGGAGGATGCAAAGCTGACACAGATGCTGGAAGAGCAGGACATGATTCCGAGAACCACCATGAATTGTAACATCTCCTAGTACTCGCGGAGCAGGTGCCCTTTGCCCATGTAGATTATTGCCTGACTGGCCAAACCCGGCAAAGGAGATCAAAGGGCAAGAGGCAATTGCCCAACTGGAAGCTGAGCATCTTGGTAGCAATGATGCAGGCTGTCCGTTTGTGTCAGGGTAGACCCTTGCATGTGAGCAGGTTGCTCCGCCAGAGCGACCTTCTGAAGAACGAAGTTCAGTCTGTACATGAGGAGTGAAGACGGCTAGCGGTTAGATCAGATTGGTGAAGTCTAAAAGCTTACAGTGGCCTGTTAGAAGGTGATCCATCCATGACCCATGATTCATGATTGAAATTTGGCCTTAGGGGTTGGCTAGTTGCAGTGCCAACTCTCACATTCCTTCCATCTTCCTGTATAGCTCAGCTATGCATTCGGTCGGATTTGTGCTCGCATGTAATGTTCGAGCCAACATGACGATCTGCCCCAGCTATCCCCAACTTACAATTGGCTGACTGGCTGGGATACCTGCAGCCTGCCATCCTATCAAGACTGACTGGGAATAATGAAAAGGGATAGAGGATTAACATGTATTAAACTTAAACATGAAACTGTGCATTCAACAGAGTTGGTTATCAGTATCTTTTACCAGTGCAATCCCTCAGCTCATTGGGAGGAAGCAAGCTTGCAAGAGGTGGACCTGAAAGAGGCTAAGTTGGCGGACGGGGTAAGAATTGTATACATTGAAATCGGGGAATTACTTTTGCCTGAAAATCAAGTCATTAGCCTTTCAGTTATGCACGTGTGAAGGTTGGCACCAGCCTTGAGACTGAGATCAAGGTGACGCACCCGGTAGCCGAGACATAGAAGAGAGACTATGTATGACTATGTGAAGCAAAGTTGGAGACTGAAGACTTTCTTTTTTGTAGACAATTTTAAATAAATCTACAAACATCTAAAGACCCTTTTGGATGTTTTAATTGAACGCAGTTCCGTTTTCATCGCTTAAACGAAGGCAGCTAGTGCCCTAATTTGGGTAGGCAAATGGCATATATAAAATCTGTGATTTTTATTCATGGTGCCAGCAACTTCGGGAGTACACTGTGGCTGATCTGCGTTGAGTCCTACACAGGCCCAGCTTGAGCAGAGGAAGCAGGCCGATGCAGCATGCAGCATGCAGCGATGTCAATTGATAGGGAAAAATTGATGAGATTGTGAAGATATTCCTCTTGTATGTACTGGAACTTTGAAGTTTTCCAACCTCACGTCGCTCATGTGTACTTGATGGGTGCCAAAGATTTGCAGTGCTACGGATATCGTTTCCCTCGATGGTAGACATCATATTTCTTGGTTTCTTGTGTTTGTGGTGTTCAATTTGTACCATCATTTTCTCATACTGTGTCCTTGCATCCCGCCACAACCTTCCAATATATCTGACTGCTTCAGGCTATTCAGGATTCTTCCGATGCAGACATGCAGCGTTTCTTGGCGAAAATTGGATTGGGAGTCAAAGGGCAGAAATGACGCATCAAGATCTCATGTCCTGACAAGGCTTTCGGAACATTCGAGAGACGAATGAGAAGGTCACCGATGGATTAATCGACGAGGCAGCTACGCAAGTGCAAGTGCAAATAGCTTTGCAGTGGGAGATGAAATCCAGTCCATACTCACACAGATATGGTCTAGAACCGCAGAGGGGAAAAAACCAGAGCGATAAAACATTAGGCCAACATAGACCCCAGATAGCATGAATTCTCAACCAACATGGCACGCAGCCAGTCATAGAACCTGGTCATAGCACCCCCAGGGACTTGGTGTTTAGTTCAATGGCCAGTCAACAGAGAGGGAAGAGTTTTGTTGGCAGGATCATTTGAATAATTTGCCATTTGCTGCTCAGGCCAGGCTGTTTCAACAGGGTCTTGCCTTCCTTCGGGATGCCTACTCAAATACTCCTCGAAAGCCGGGTGCTCGGTTCTCCGCTCGCAACGCTTCACACAAGCCAAGCTGATGCCTCCCTGGGGTCTTTTTCATGGCAGGATGCCACATCGGCCCACTGGAGTGACATTACCTTCTCCATCTCCATATGGAAAGTAGTTGGCTATGATTTTTGCGTCGTACACATCCTGCATTGCAAGTGGGCGCTCGGTGGAATTGATAAAGGCATGAGAGTACAGACGCACTTTCAAAATGGCTGTTTTGTTGTGTGATTCACACGCTCCCCTGCTGCAAAAATAGGAAAGACTTGCCAAAACCCGGTTTCACCACTGTACAATAGGTGTACAAAGATGTACAAAGGAAGCGGCATAACATGCTGCACAAAGAGAAGTGTCATTCCACAGCATCGGTAGGCCACATAGTCTGGGAAAACAGATTCGAGTTTTGGCTGGCCTTAGCGTTGGCGCAAGCGTAGCACGAGGGTGCGTGAGACAAGATTCCGTTCGCCGTTGACCACAGGTATCCACAGATTTGTGTGGAACTGAGCTTTGAACAACTGCCACGGTGTCGATGACACATGACACATCTATAGTCTATATCAGTGTTGTAGTTCTCATAGTAGTCACAACTGTATAAGCTTTGGCAATTGCGTTCCGCTGTAGGCACGGGGAGAGGGCCATTGCGACACAGAGGGAAAAAGGTGGCCAGATCCCCAATGTCGACGGCAGCAAAAGAAATGAATTCTGGACTTTTGTGATTTTTGTATACTTTTGTGCTGTTTGCTTCAATGCTACTTTGTTCAGCTCCTTTTGTGGCGTCCTTGATTTCATGCTCAAAAAGGAGTGTGCATGAGTGTGCAGAATATAACAAAGCTACTGATTTCTGCAGACTGTACACACTCGCCGGCAAATTCAGAAAGCAACTCCAATCCTGCATGACAAGTGTAGAAGAAGAGATTGAAGCTCCCAAGTTTATAGAAAACAACCCATTTGAACATGCAAAGTTGTTCTTTTAAGGGTTGGCGTCAGTAGCCATGCTTCGCACTTTCGCTCTCCTGTGTCCTACATTGTGCTGGGCTATCCGTGAGGCACACGCTTTGAATCGAAGAGTTTGTGCCTCACCGCCACTTGATACTGCTTCACCCTTGCATCACCAAGCTGTGCAGGTTGAAAATCTGGACCATGGCTGGCGCTTCAAACGCCAGGAGCAGGGGCTGCAACATTGCGACAACACCACTTATCCCGATCCCCTACCAGGCCAAACAGAAAAAGACAAGTTGACGTTCGGCGCGTATTGTGGACGCACATGCAAAATATGCAGACAAGATAACTCATGTGAGATCACCAGTGATAGTCCCAAATCGCAACTCGAGCCGTTGTCCTGTAAATGTCCTGTATAAACTCTTCCGTATCATGTATAACTGTATAATTCTATACACAAATTGCATGCTACATCATAGTACTGCGCTGAAAATGGCCTTTTTCAAAGGACTAATCAGGAAGAGATTCACGCGATGCCAGTCACCCAGGCCTTTGCACAGGTTTGGCACCGCAGGGCCGACCTGAAGATGGTGGCCCTGGCAGTGCTGCTGCGTGCCGAGCGGCATGCTGTCACATGGCGCAAGTGAGGAAAATGAAATGCTGAGAAATAAATAGAAATGGATAGAAGAGCGGCTTACCAACTTATCAACTTACTTTTTTTAACTTTGTGTGGTGTGTGTGCCCTGGTAAGTGCCCATGAGGTGCAGATGCTTCTTGCAATGCGTGGCAATGGTGTGGTCCCAACTCCACCTGCGAATCTCCAAATACATGTTTTAAAGGACTGCTTGTTGAGTGAGTGACTCCATGGCTGGTCCAATATGGTCCAATGCAAAAAGGTTTTGCGCAACTCCTTACCGCAAGGATTGATTGACGTGGAGCACAATTGCAGCAGTCATGGCCATTGGGAAGGGGAAGGCGCCAAAATGCCGAATTGATTGCAATCGCACGGTGTTTGTATCCTGTATCCTGACTCCGGCCTTTACAGGTGACTCCTCACGGCGACCAGAGCCAGAGCCTGTTCCGGGACATCCTTGCACCCTTTCGCAGTGCCAACATGACTTTGATGTTTCTTGACCGGTTTAGCAGAGCAGAAATGAACCGAGAGAACTAATGAGTGCGCCCTTAAAGGGGCAGAGATGATGCGGTTGAGATTCAACATGTGCTTCATTGGCAATTTTTTTGGAATAGATCTTTGATTGATCTTTGTTGTGCAAACATTTGTGATACGGTAAGATGAGGTGCCTCTCCAAGAATGGTTCGTAGTTTCAGCATCTTTCAGCTGTTTCAGAATTTGAATCCGAGGATTCCTCTTGGCCGCTGGTGAACGTCCCTCATGACTTCGTGGTCTCGGGAAATTTCAGCCGGCAAGCTGACAAGTCGCATGGCTACCTCCCATATGGTGTGGCATGGTACCGCCGAAGGCTGTGTTTGCAGGAAGCTGAAGCTGTTGGCCAGGGTAGCAGGCGCAGCTGGTTGGAGTTCGAAGGCGTCATGGTCAGGAGCAAGGCGGAAGCGAGTGGTTTCAGCTTGATTTAAGCAATTTGATTATTATTTAATCAAATCTTATCCAATTTCCAAAAGGCAAGGCATATGTAGAAACATGTGATGATAGGTAGTCGCAGTTGATCCTGGACAGTGCCGAGATTTTTTTGGGTTGTCTCACTCGAAAGCGTTTACGCAGGTTTGGCTGAATGGAGCTTTCCTTGGCGCCCATTTCTCGGGCTACACGCCAAAATTGTTGGACATTTCCCCTGCACCTTTGAAGCCGGGCCTTCAAATGCAAGAATCGTCGGAATCATTTCGCACTTGAGTGCTTCCAACACCAAGCCGTGAAGATGTGCAATATCAACGTCAAAGATGATCAAAGAGCAGCAAAAAGCTTGTAGAACACCAATGAAACACAATGAAACACACAGATAGAATATGCACATAATAAATCTATGTACAATGATTCATTGATATGTTGCTTGAATCGAGCGGCAGCAGCAACTTCTTTTGCTTTACTCTGCGTGAGGCCTGGTTGTGACAACGTTTTGGCTGTTTATGTGGATGCCACTGCACCTGATGGTTGGTGGTATGACGGGGGTGGCATCTATCGCCATGTGTGGCTCACGACCGTGTCTCCGGCATCTTGCCTGCACAAAGCGGGAGACTTGGGGTCAGAGGCAAGCAAAGAAGTCATGTTGCTTGAGCGCTGCGAGGTTCATATTGTTCCATGGGGCCTCTATGCGCCAGCCAAAGTTGTTGGCAGTATTCATGGACAGAAGGCTGATGCCGAAATTTATCCCAAAGTGGAGTTGGTGAACCAGTTTTCCATGCAGAAGTTGGTGAAAATCTACTGCATGGTCAAAGATCAAGCTGGCCGCCTCGTGATGGACCAGGCAGGGCTTGAGACAAAGCATGCACGATGCGACTATTTGTTTAGCCTCATTCGCCAAATTATACAGAATAGATCCCGCACCATCCCATACCACACGTTCCAAATTCAGCTTGATCTAATTGTGTCATGGTGATATGATATCCACCGCAATTCGAAGTAGCTCGAGCAAAAAAAACATCATTTTTGCAGCAACTTCTTCAGCCTCTCCTGCAGGAATTGAGCACGTTGCTAGCTGCTGGGGACTCTGTCGATGTCCCGTTGAAGTCTATGCGCTTGAAAGGTGGGTTGAAGCTAACTCTTGCGAGACATAGTTGGCGTGGATATTTTTAAGACTTGAGGGAAAGTGGGGGCACCAGGGTACATATGAAACTCCCAAAAGGACCCCAATGAGTTGACAAAAAGGTCGAAGGCAAAGACTGACTTACGATGGCAGGTGCAATGCTATGGTCACCTCAGTCCCCAGCTCTGTATGAGATGACGGTTGCTCGGCAGGACCACCTGATGCCATGCGCAGAAAAAAGATCCTATCGCCTGCGAGGTTCAACTTTGGAGTACAGATCCTGATTCAGCCCCTGATGATGAAGTTACAACTATGTTTGGAGTCAGTGTTTTGCCCGCAATGGACGGTAGTCCTACCATCATGGCATGGAGCGCCTAGAGCCACTCAAAACATGTGACAAGAAATCATATCCTCAGTTTGCATCACTTCGCTGAGTTGCTTCAATTTGAGTTTACTTTTGAATCTTACGACGGCTTCATGTGCAGAGTAAGATGATGTAAGTCTTTCTTGGTTCCGGGGCTGATAAGGAAACGTCTCTTGGAGCCCTGACACGGGTTTCTTTATCAATGGTGTCTCCACAAAGATCCTTGGTACAGCAAATCACCAAGACTATGCGGTCCTGGGCGTTGCAGTTCCAGACCATTTGCAGGCTTGGCATTCAGGATGCAGCTTTGATGTTTTAAATTTTGAGTCATGGCAGTCATGGTGGTCGATGGGGATTGAAGATAATAGATCAAATATAGATGAAATATAAGATGAACATTGTAGATTCCAGGAGAATGTTACTTGTCACCTGCGGGGGGTTTGAAGGCACACCGCTTGAGAAAGCTGCAGCAGTTTGGTGCAAACGCCTGGCGAACGGCTCACAATCCACCAAACGAAGCATTGTTGGCTGCAGCTGACCGGCTTGGCGTCCTCGTGTGGGATGAGAACCACCGAAATGGCCAGGACAGTGAGATGGAGGCACAATGCGAAGTGAGCACTCATTTGATACCATGTTGCTCTGCAATGGGCTGAAGTATGGAACTTGAAAAGATTTGAACATCGTTGAAAATGGAGATGTTTTTGCACGCTGCATGCCTTGCCTGCAGGTCATGATCAAGCGCGATAGAAACCATCCTAGCATTGTAATTTGGTCAATCTGCAATGAGAATCTTGGCTTATCCTACCACATGTGGTGGTTCGATTCAGATGTACACGTCAAAAGTATTAGAACGATAGTATAAAACAGGAGGCAAGAAAATATAGTATATAGTCTAGTATTATGAGGCAAGATGTTGGACAAACTCTTATACAAAGTTTTGCGGGCCCAAAACTGAGGCGGTTGTGTGACACCAGCAACCCATGGACAGATGCCAGGAGGTTGAAGGCATTGGCGCATCGCTTGGACCCGGACATGGGACGGTTGGTGTCAGACTCTCGCATTAAGAGGTGCAGATGTTTGCCAATGATTGAGCGGTTTGACCTTCAGAGTGCAGAATCAAGACTGCACACATTTCTGGAGCGTTGGCATCCAAGGCAAATCACAATCCATTCAATGGGCATGCGACGCCTATGGATTTGATGGGCTTCGACTATGGTCCAGAGATGTATGACAAGTGGCACGCTGAAGCACCTGGAGTTCCTGCAATCAGCAGCGAGACCTCTTCTGCTTACTCTGATCGAGGCAGCACGGATTTGGACAGTAGTTTGCCTTACTAAACGACTCGGGCGTCCCACAAAGCGCAACATTATCTTACCTTTTTTTTGGAGGGGTGTTGATCAAAGATGGAAAGCAGGAGAACGGTACAGTAAGGGCAGACACCAAGCTAGTCGCCCGTATGGTTGCGACGTCCAAAGGCTTCAGAAATTAAGTGAATTTAGTGAGTGTATAGTATTTTGGCCTGGAGCAATGAAGTGAAACATTTTTGATTACAGCATTTGCCTACCCATTCACACCATTCACATCATGTTTTTCAGAAGGACTCGAAACATACATGCACGTGTACGTGTTTTCATGTGTGTTGCATGATCATCGGCTTAAGTTCGGCTGAAGTTCATACATTACAATCTTGTTATGACACTCTCTGTGTCTTTTGCATGTGATTGCATGCGATGAATGGAGCTGGACCATCCTGCAGCAAAGCTGGCCCTGCAGGCGTTGTGTTGAACAACCGTATGGAGGGCCATGTTCGGGACTATGACACTGAGCACCCATCATGGGGACAGACAGCCGAGGCTACAAAAGATCAAAATTGCATTCACAAATTCAATTTTTCCATGTTAAGTTTTCCTGATTGCCTTTTGACCCCAGATTTGGCCAAGCTTTTGTTACCATGGAAATTCGGATGCAGATCACTGCTTCATGCGTTGACTCAACTCTTTCAGGTTGCCTGGCAAGCTATCCTCAAAAGGCCATTTGTTTCAGGTGGTTTTACCTGGACTGGTTGGGATTACCGGGGTGAGCCAACACCTTACAGCTGGCCAGATGTAAACTCGCATTTTGGCATCTTAGACGTGGCTGGCTTTTGGAAGCACAGAGCACATTGGTATTTCTCTTGCTGGACTCCTTCCGACTCAGCAGTGCTTCACTTGCTCCCACATTGGAATTGGAAGGCCTGTGGAAGTTGCTCTACAAAGGTTTTGGTGGATGTTTGGGTATATTCCAACCTGGAAGAAGTGGAGCTTATTCACCCTAATGGTACCTCCCTTGGTCGTCAAAAGTCCAGTCAGTGTTCACATGTGGAATGGCCTTCTGTGCCATACATGCCGGGAGTTTTATCTGCACATGGCTACATGGGTGGTAAGGTGGTCAAGACTAGCGTTGTCCGAACCACCGGGTCACCCTCAGCACTTCGCATTGGGATCATTGATGGTGTGGGAGCTGATGGCATTGTTGCAAACGGACAAGATGTTGGCCTAGTCTTTGTGGAAGTCATTGACGACAACGGGGATGTGGTTCCGACTGCCTCCAACATGATCTCCGTTTCCGCTCAGACAGGTGCAGAGGGAATCCAAATGGCTCTATGTACAGTTCTTGTATTATGTTAACCATTTAGGCCAATTCTAGGATGTTGTTCATTTGAATAAAATGCAAAAAAAAAGCAATTTACAAGGATCCCAAAAAAGCAATCCCCAAAAAAAACAAAAAAAAGCAAGCAAAACAAAAAAGCAAAAAAAAAACTTTTTTTTTGCTTTTTTTTTGGTTAGCTTTTTTTTTTGCTTTTTTTTTTTGTTTCTTTTTTTTGCTTTTTTTTTTGCTTGCTTTTTTGCTTGCTTTTTTTTCATGGAAATCAAAAGTGTTGGTTTCTAGAATTAGCCCAGTTTGGGCTAACATAATTCTTGTACTTGTTTAAAAAATATATATAGAGAGAGAGACTGGAGGGTTGGTGTGTATGTTAAAGTGTTGTTGCACTTGGAGCATCTAACTTTAAAACTTCCCATGACCCGCTTGATACATTTTGATAGATCTTTCGACATCTTTGTTGAGTTCTCCCTGAAAAATGGGAGTGTTGCCAAGGTGCCATCATTTTGGGCACAGCCAATGGTGACCCAGCAAGCTTAGAACCCAACGACTCCACTGAGCGACCTGTTTTTGGTGGTCGCCTCATGGCTGTGATCCGAGCCCTGCCGGGTGCACACCATGCTATCATACAGGCAACATCCAAAGACTTGGCATCCGCAACACTTCGTCTTCAGGTGCTCAACAGCAATGGGCCCATGGTGTTTGTGTGATGGCAAGAGCTGTGCCGTCAGTTTGAACAAAAGGATCGCTGCTTATGCATTGTTATGCTGCTGTTTTGTTTGTGGTTTGGCAAAAAAACTCAGGGCACAATTCAATTCGACACCCTTAGCATGGTAGCTTCCTGAGGGTGGCGGGTCCGGCTTCGAACTGGCGAGCAACAGTTCTTTCTGGACAAGCCTACGATGTCCAGCAGTGCAATTAGATGCAAATAGTATGTCTTCTGTTTCCAGACTTGTGGTGCAAGTGCGCGTCCTTTCCTGCGAGGACGAGAATCTGTTGTTGGTGGACGACGCCAAGGAGACAGCCGGATGCTTCTTGAATTGAATCACTCACCATTCACCCCGACTCTTTCAATAGAAGTCTGGGGCTGCGAGGAGAGGCCAGATTTGACCACTGTTGGTACCGAGGCGTGATATCAAGACATACACCCCCCCCCCCAAAAAAAATGCATCAGCGAAAATCAGCAAAAAGACTTCTCATGACTTTTCAATACTTCTTTGATGCAAATCGATGTTGCGGATAGATTGTAATATGTAATGCAATGTAATATTATTTGTGAAAGTCGTATGATCTAATATTATCGGAATTTGTCATCCTTGGTGGTCGAGGGGGAAGAAGGCACCACCATGTGATGCATGTTCAAGCAAAATGGAGGTTGCTGGAGCCCTCCAACGTCCTTATGGAACCCTTGAGTACAGCTTATGGCAGGGTCCTCAGTAAAGAGTCACATTTAGTGTCCGCTGGTGTAATGACTTCGGCCTTCCAGGCCTTTGGTATTCTCGGGCTTTATTCGTGTTCGTTGCCCTGACGTTCTAATGGCGCAGTTAAACACCCAGTGTGCCCTGTTTGCAGATGGGCATCCTGATTGAGCTTAGGATGCGAGAAAAGCCAAAGATGACATAACATGACATGAAATTGATGAAACACCTGCCTCTACAGTGCAGATCAATAAATAATGTACCAAGACCATCGCAAGACTAATTGTAGCGATTGACCCGATCGAAGCCTATTGACCGTTTAGAGCATTGACTTTGAGGTGATGAATTGATGGTGCGAGGCTTATATACATGGTTCAGCTGGGTGGCCTGACATTTCGTCAAGATTTCTGTCCGGTTCAATACGATGAGGCCATGCGAAATGCACCGAGCCATGCGCTCTTTCTTCAGGGCGAGATGAAGGCCCGTTTCGTTTGAAACTGCTTTGACCTTCAGGATTCCAGGAAGATGATGCAGAAAGTTGTTTGCGTATGCTGACTGTAATCAGAATCTTTGCTCAACTTGGTCCGCTGATTCTGTATCATCCAGTGTTGCATTGTGTCGCCAGTAGCTCGATTCTTCAGGAGGGGGAGCAGCTGACCATTCAAAATCCGCTGCCAGAATTTGAAGAAATTCTGCTGTCGTGTGCCCGGCGGCTCAGACATGGAGACGGTCAAACAGCTGCCACATCTCAGGTTTACCACTGTCTTTCTCAAGCTATCTCAAGCCGCTTGCTTGAGGCTTCGAAGTTGGGAGAAGCACTCATTGGCGAAGATGATGAAGGGACCAGCTACGTGCTGGACACTGTCCAGGACTCAGACTCCGGTCCTCCCAGCAGGACTTGCAGATAAGCCACACTTGAAGAGTTTCGTGCGGACAAGGTGTGGACTGTGCATCAAATGGAGGGCGATTATAACCCGGCGCGGCACCAAGCCGTACAAAGATCCAAATCTGATTAGATCTCAAAAAAGTATACTCTACCAAGCCCGACAGAGATGTTAGAATAT
>DF242320.1:9299-59256 GCA_000507305.1 Breviolum minutum Mf 1.05b.01 | reverse complement strand
TGGACTTCCTGCTGCTGAGCTGCCGAAGCTCCAGGCCTTCAAGAGGTCGGATGTGAACATGGAGCCTGACTAGTGCTCCGCCACAATGGTGCTCGTATCCTAGCTACTAAGGTGCGACCACGATATCAGAAAAACGACGAANAGAGGTCGGTATCGAAACAGCGGAAGGAGAAGGCGAGGAAGAAGGCTATGGCGACGAGTTCTAAGTTGCTTTGGCATTTGCAGAATTTGCGTGGCGATGTTTGCCCAACAAAACTGATTGTTTTTCACAAATTTGTCATCCTTGCATCATGCTTTTCACAAACTGTGTTGTTCAAAAAAAACGTTGCTGGGCAAACACTTGCCACTTGCAACTGCTGGTCTACCAGCTGGTTGTACGCTGTGTGAAATCCTTGAAAAAATGTTGCAGAGGGTGAAAAAGTTGAGGGTCAAAGGGCTGAGATATCAATAGGGATTTTGGCTGGATACGAGAATCACGATCAGTGGCCTTGGTTTTAGATTCCCCAACACTGAGTTGAGAGATTACATTTGCGATCCAGTGGTGATCGCATTTTTGATTTTAGTGATTTTTCATTTGGCACATATTCTTCAAAAAGAATCGACTTTCAATGTGTCGGATCTCCTTCTATTCTTGCTTGACCACTGGATGGTTTCGCACAAAACTGTATTCTTCACAACTTGCAACTGCTGGTTATAGCAGTTGCTGGTTGTGCTGCGTGTGAACTCCTTGAAATCAAGAATTTTGTCTTCCAGCAGATTAGAACGCTTTTCCAACATTCATATGCTGGATGTTTTTGAAGGGATTCATCTGGGGTGGAAGGGTCCGCACGTGTTCTTCAAACACAATCCGCTTGTTGCAAACGTTCCTCTCAAGTCCCTGGCGCGCAAGGCATGAGGCAGTCAGAGATGTGGTCGCTTGGATTTGGCTCAAGAGTACCTGAGGTATGCTTCCGACACTTTGAACGTTTCTCGCCATGCGTGAGGCTATCTGCATCCACATGGACAGGCACTCTTTTTGGGGCTGCATAAAAGATCTCTTAGTTTCAAGGACAAGGTATCATCGGAACTTGTTGAGAGCTTGCTAACCCGTTCTTGCAGTTGAAGGTCCAGGATCAGTGATTGTACCTGTGGATATGGACATGGATGTTCTTGGTCAAAAGGGTTCAAACATTGACATTCGATTTCAACTTCTAGGCATCATGTTTGGAGAGTGAAACCCAAGTTTCTGATACAGTTTGGATGTGGATTCTGCGAAAATGCTATGGCATCAGGATTCTGCGAATGCCATCTGATGCTTCAGCATCACCAGCAGCACCTATGAGAGACACGCAGCTGAAACATTCAGATTGGCGAGTCATTGCGCTTCTTCTCCACATGCGGCTGGTCTGAGCAAAATCCATGTTGACAACTTTCCAGGAAAACTTGATTTGCTCTCAAAAGTTGAGGGTTTCGATTCCTGTATCTTCGATAAATCTGGTTGTGGATTTGAGTTTCCGTCGTTGGCCTGTGAGCACAGCTTCCAAAGGTGACGACGTACCAGCAAGCAACGAAGCTATTTGATCCCGATAGCATGAGGAACCTATCTCCGCTCAAGTTGCAGGTTGCAGAATAATTTCTTGACGTAAACTTCATGTAGGACGGTCCTACGTGCGGGACCGGCCGCGGGCCAATGCGAAGTCCACGTGTTCAGGATATCTCTGCAACGGGCCTCGAACTGGAAGTTTCAGACCTTTTATACATAGGCTGTTACATAGGTGAACATCTCTATCGTTTCCTGCTAACTTCATACCCCAATGAGAAGCAAGAGGACCGAGCCCGCTTTCAAAGTGTAAGTGTCTTCATTTTGAGGGGGGTTTGCTAGGGGGATTTTGCGGGCCTCAAGATAGTCACAAAGGAGTCGAAGTTAGAACAAAACAAAACTGTCAAGACAATGGGCTGAAAAATGTCAAACAGTTGAAGAGTGAAGTAGACCGATCTGGCAAAACGTCAAGTGCTCTTGCACATGCTGCAACCTCTCTCCAGGTGCCTTCTTCGCTTTGATAGTGCAAAAGTGTTTTTCTTTCAAATGAGGATGTCGGTTGTTGGCTTCTACTCCTTTCCACATGTGGGTTTGATTTNCACGTGCTGCAACCTCTCCCCAGGTGCTTTCTTCGCTTCGATAGGGCAAAAGTGTTTCTCTTTCAAATGAGGATGTCGGTTGTTGGCTTCTACTCCTTTCCACATGTGGGTTTGATTTCTAGAGACGATTGCGCAAGGAGATTCGTGTGTATCGCAGATGATAACAGATGCATCAAGTGAAACGATATAATAGTCCTAGTCGCCCAGTGCTGCCCTTTTGCCCTTTTTGGTTGCATACCTTTATTTGCCTGAAATCGCCTGAACTTCATTGCTGGCTAAGTTCCCATCCCCACTGCATAAAGATGTTGGGATTGTGTTTTCGTGTGTATGTTCGTCGTTCGCAAGGAGCCGGAACAGACCCTGCCAAAGACAGCACGCCCAGAGCATGCCGTCGTGGGCAAGGTCTGCCTAGTGACCTCCCCAAAGACAGTCTTTGTTTGCATTTGGTTGTTATTGATTGTAAGTTCGTCGTTCGCAAGGTCTTTGGGATGACCCTGCCCAAGACAGAATGCCCAGGGCATGCCATCGTGAGTTAGATGCTCTGAAATACCCAATCTTATCTGTTCTTAGGAAGGGAACTGATTTCTTGCAAACTCAGTGAGTGATGTGTATGGCTCTTCCACACATGGGGAACAAGAAAAAGAGTGCCCTGGCCACCCCGCAACTAAGTCATGGGGCAGTCGGATGAGAAGAATTTGGCAGAGGCTATTGCCACTGCTCACGCCCTAGCGGCTTGTTTTATCAATCTTGTGAGTCAAGCTGCAAATTTCCGCGGAACGCCCGGAACCTGAGCCTCTTCCAGTGCTGCCCACTTCGCCGACCAGAAGCTGGTTAAGAATGAGACAGGTTGCTCAAAGATCAACCTGGCAGCACAAGATCTCCACTTGAAAGGGTACTTCAATCACATGCGCATTACACAAAAAATTTCGTATGGTTTCTAGGAAGATATTTCGGTAGTGCCAACATCAAAACGTTGAGACATTCTGCTCATTGGCTGTGAGCAATTGCTTCAGCACTGTTCTCCAACAGTAAGAATTCCGCAAAACAAGAAAGGGAATTGTGGGTGTACTAAACTCTTAAGAGTTAAACTTGCTGAATGTCACGAATAAAAGTGTTTTTTAACGTAATCTTTTTGGTGTTTGCTTGGGGTTGGTGCCTGGCACTCTTAGCTTCGAAGTTGCCAACCCAAGCCAAAGGAAAGAGCCCACGCTTCCAGTCGAAACAAGTTCATTAAAGCCTTTTTTTCGCATGCGAAAACTATTGACATGCAACAAGGACATGAACAAAGCGCAAACCAAAACCGAAATAACGCTGCGTAACCTCGCATGTTGAAAACCTGAAGCAAGTTGAAGTCTTCAGAAGGCTGGCACCCAACGAGCAAGCACGCATTCAATCATGTGAAACATTCGGAATCATGCTGGGCGAATGCAAGTGGCAACCAAACTCAACTAGAAAGGTTGTAACGACATGGAAGGACATATAAATGAGTTGGCATCTGCAAAGGCACTTGTGACGCTCCATTCTCCCCCAACCCGAGGTCCTTGAGCAAAAGAGACACTTGAAGGAGACGCTGGCAGTCTACCAAGGTTGTAGGAAAACCAGGAACTCTGACACGTGTAGTGTACAGTGCAGCACAAGTCTGATGTTCATACTTATGATTGTGAATCTGTAGAAATCAAAAAGCCTTCCTTGCTGCTATTGAAAGGGGCTACAATGGAATCCTGCAAAGCAACGCGTTGAATGTGCGACTGCCTGTTGCTGTTGAAGTACTTGTTGGGCGCTGTGACACCCGTGTGACTTCCAGGCCTGTCACCAATCAAGCCCACAGATGATCTTGCTTGGCGAGCACATGGCCGTTGCTCACTCATGCAGGTATGCAACATGGCCCCTCCTGTGACATAGAGCTGAAGAGAAATGTAGCACGATTGACTATGAGAACCACCTGGAGCCAACATATGTCAACATTGTCTGCAGCACAATACTTCGATCTCTCTTGTCTCAAAGAACTTTCTTGAGCAGTGCCAGTGCTACTGCTTGGGCTATCTTTTGCATCTTGTTCAGCGTCTCCAGTTTTTTCCACGGCTTGAGCCGAAGCATGTCCCGGCATCTCCAACACGAGATGTTGCAGAATCATAGGCATCTCCATGCCTCAAGTGACCACGTCCACGTCGATGTGAACAGTTGTCAGGTGCAAACATGCTCGAGAGTTGCCCATTGTGAGACCCGTATTTGTGGAGTCTCCAGGTTTTTTTCGAGGCAAGTCCTTTGGAGAACTTTTTTTCGTTTCAGCCTTTGTTGCATTGGTGACCTCATTGCTTTTTACTCTGCAGCAAGGGTCACCTTGCGCCACCTGGCCTTGTCTTGAAGTCCAAGGCCTTTCATTTGGCTTTTGCTGGAACTCCCCTCCAAAAGCTTCGAAGATTCCCCGGACTGAAAAGTCCTACTTGTGGCCCTCAAGAGTCTTGCTTCTAGCTATGAGGCAAAAGCACGTCGCTTTATGACCACTTGATGATAGCTCTACAGAAGTTCTGCATGCAGAATCAGGCGAGCATTGACTAGCCACAACTGAAGAGTTCAAGAGGAGCCCTTTTGAGCTGTGTTAAAGAATTTCAGTTGATTCGTTTATGCATGCCCTTACACCAGATGGTTTGGCGTGGATCACAATGATCAGAATGACGATCGTCCATTGCAAGAATTGCTAGTAAGCAAGCAGTATAAAGGAACTACCTATTCAGAGGTTTTTGACACTGCTCTCTTGAATTCCGCACCTCCCGGAACTCCACCTTTGCCAGCGCTGAATAGATGGCCTCGATGGGCTGCCACGGTTTTTGCAGCCCATGGCCCATCGCAGTCCTTGTGTTGAAAGGGTAATCCTTCAGAGGGTTCAAGCTTCACGACACATGGTGAAAAAGTGAAGCTTTCTGTGAAGGTTTGCCCTAAAAGTCCTTTGTCCGTAGTACGTAGGATGACTTTTAAAAGACGAACTTGGACCTTGCCTTCTTTTGAAGACGCAAAACTTATGAATCACACGCCTCAGGCAGTGGAATGCTTACGCACTCCCAGTCCTTGTGGGGCTGTATACATGCCCTTGTAAGATAGACATGAATTTTGCTTGCACTCTCTTCGTACAGGGGGCGATGCTACCACGGTGCAAAGTGGGGAAGCGAGGAATAGAGACACCACGGAGATTCTGGTGCAATCAGTAAGCGCCAAAGGATTGTGACAGGGCGCAAGAGGCGAGCAAAGATGGTGCGGGGTGGAAGCTTAGTGACAAACTGGAGCTAAGACTAAGTCGAATGTTTCAGAGAGTGAGTTGGCATCAGGCCGTTCTCTGTATCGGCAATAGCAACAAGCGTCAATTACCGCGTTCCCCACGTTGGCTAAACTTGACTGACTTGTTTACATTTGAAGCCCAAGTCTCCGGTGTTTTCTATTTGTCACAAGCCATGGAAAAACCATAGCCCATTCCCGACCTGTTTCTGCAAAATGAAATATATAGTTTGTTTGATCCTTGAATTTGTGCCCAATCTGCCATGGAATTTCCTGTGATCGCCTCTGACGGGTGCCAAGGGGCCAAGCTGCACAACGCGAGGCTTCACTGCCTGATCTGAACCCAGCCTTTGCCAATCTCCAAAGCATCGTAAAGGCACGATATTCATAAGCATTCCAAGGCCCAATCAACACCTGCAAGTCTGTTGTTCACGCTTAAGCAGAAGTTTGGAAGCAATTTCATGTTTTTGCTTGACTGATTTCTGGAAGTCAGCAGTCATAAAGGAGTGAGGAAGGCACACCCCGAAGTCCTTTCCTACCTGTCTATACAGTGCTGGTCTTGTAATGTACCCAAAGCTTGCAGCTGTTGATGTTTTTCAGCAGTGATCAAAGCTCTGATGATGGTTGCTACATTGGGGATTAGGCTCCATTTTCCAGCCAGAAAAGGATACTCAAGACTTTGCATCATGACTTGGCTGAGCTGCCACCTCTGAAGTTGAAAGCACAGCCGTTCATACATGAGATTAGCTTGGAGAAGTTCAGGCATAAATGGTGCACTTGCAGCCTAGATGCCATTGACCCATTAGCTACTTTCACTACGAATCTATTTGACCCTCCCTCCATGAGTCACGCTTCCTGTGCAGCTGATAACGCGGATTGAATTGGTAGTTGCCCAGCAGAGATTGTTCAGCTTGGTCCTGCAAGCCTAGCTTCGAAGTTTGAATGATGAATAGACAGTAGTGAATTTGGACAAGTTTCGGTCACTTTGTTGGTTGCCTTCTTGCAGACGAAACATGATTTTGCAAACTTTGCATCTGTGTGCAAGTGCGCCAGCCACCAGCAAAAGGCTGAAAAGGTATGCTGGTAGCCACTAGCAGACTAGTGACTAGAGTGCTTCCAGGGCGACTTGATATGCTCACAAGCATCTTGATTCCTCAACCAGCAAAGTATAGTTTCTACACTGTCAAAAGGTCTATTCTAGAGCTATTCAACGGCAGCCCTTTCACTGTGTTGGTTGCTAGATGTAAGACATTTTTTTTTTTCGGGAGACCTTTCCTTCCATCAAATCTATGCTGGAAACTCGAGTCTTATCGAAAAAAATCTATAAGGGCTGATTGGAGTGGCTCAATTACGAGCCCACTGCAGCGTGCCCAACTGAAATTTTGGGGGAGACATGTGAGGTCTCAGTGCAGTGAGACAAGCGGCCTGAGATGGAAAATGAGGACATGAAACGAAACTTTGACCGGCTGGTGGTTTGGCCATTTCGTCTCCGCAACGCTGAGAAACCAACCAAGTCCAGCAGCAGAATTCACAGAATCGCCGAAAGGTGTTGGCTTCGCGCTCGAACAGCTTCAAAGTGCAACGTCCGCCGTCACAGTCAATCAACTTAATCGCGAAAAACTATAGCTTAGCACAATAACAATAGCCCATAACTATAGCTTTAGAAGAATAGCTCATGGGTCACAATTCAGATGCGTCATATAAGGCCTCCAATTTCTTGGACCTGATAGCTTTCACTCTGCTTGTGGTCTTGCCACATTTGATTGGGATTTGTGACCCAGGAGAGTTTGGGATCTTGTTGTTTGCGAAAGTGTTTACTGTAACTGCTGCGACTCGTTTTAGCGGTTGCAGCGGTTGCAGCCGTAGAGAAGCGACGTTGAAACCAATGCGGCATTATCAGACTTTTCGGAGATGTATCTGACTGCAGTGCAGTGCCTGGGTGCAAACATTACAGAGGATTTGTGGATTTTGTCGGGCTGATCTAGAGACATCAAACACATCAAAGCCACCAAAAAACACCTGGAAGAATCTTCCTGCCTTTTTTGGAACAAACAAAACAAGCAAAACATGCGGTACATATGGGGCTTCAACCTGGATTTCTGCCTTGATCGTACATGAAGGCTGTAGGGTTTTTGCAGCTCCAAAGAGCCAGTCATCTCCGACATCTCCGATGGCGTTTTGGGACACAAAAAGCCATGGGAGAGATATGCTCCGAGGCAAGTTGAAGATTGCCTCAAGATTCAGATGATTTTTTGCTATTTTGTAAATCACGGCAATGAATAAATGAATGAATTGTGACTTCACACTCATTGTCTAGTTCTTCTTGCCACCTTCCATGCGGTGCTGTCGATCGCTTATGCAAATCCTGTCCGCTAGACGTACAAACATCTTGGTTCCAACTGGCCAGAGAAAAATAAGTTTCAATTTCAGAAAGTCCAACTTGGTCCAACCAGCTGTCCACAGCTATCCACTTTGAAGCACCATCAACTTAGTCCAAGAGCTGGTTCTGCTGCCTTAGCAATCCTCTTTCACCAGGAGTTCTGATTTCCTAGTGTGATGATCTACACTAACCTTATTTGCCACTGCCATGAATAGAGACAGAGATTTGCATGACTACTTGAGGACTTTCGATGTATTTTCAACTGGCAGTGCGTTTGTTCAATGCCTACATCTGTTAGCCGGTGAAGACAGAGGTACAGTAACAAATCTTGAAGCTGCACCGGAACCTTGCCAATAAGATGGCAGTGGTTTGATGATTCCAAGTAGGGATTTTGGTCGGCTCGATGTCCTCCTGGTGTTTTCTCAGTGCAAAGTGGGCTATACTCACGATGGATATAGATTGACTCGAAGCAACGACAAGCGATGCAGAATTCAAAGCTGCATTTGTCGTACCTTGCTCCCTATCACAAAACAGTGTGTCTAGATACTCGTACCTTTCTCGTGAAGACTAGTTGTTTCTTTCACAAGCATCGCAAGTTGGCCAGACTTGATTGGTGTCCCTGGATGTTCCTTCCAGAGATTCCAAAATCTAGTTTAGCTCAATTTGAACTCTTATGGGAGTGTGACGTAGAGACATGAGAGGCCATGGGTCGTTTGCTCTCACTGTGGCAAAATCTGAAACCATCAGGTCTGCATCTACATCGTGTAAGCTCCACCCGATGGTGGAAAGGTCAGGGCTGCTCACTTCACTCCAACTTGCAACGAAAACAGGAATGAATTTTCCAATCGGCATCGTTCAATGCTGGGCTGAGTCTCTTTTTTGCGCTGGCAGATGTGTGGCCAGCGCGGTGTTTTTGAGGATTTGCAAATCAGGTTAAAAACCAGTTGCAAGGGATCCATATCATGTTGATGCCTTGGGTCCAAGGAAAAATTGACGATAAATCCGCCTTGAAAAATGGGGGAGTCACAAGCCATGCACCAGGCGAAGCAATTCAGTCATTCATTTTGAGGTCGCATCTTGAAAAAGAGACTTTTGCAAATGGGGGTGGAAAAATTAGCAGCAGAAACCCGCTGATCATTTTTACTTTTGGTGACTTGGACTGCCAGGAGGATACGGGGCAAGGCAAAAAAGACATTATGTGTACAATTTACAAACGCCACTCCCGCAGAGCACGTTCCCCAGATTTGTCCCGAGCTTTGCTCAAGCTGCCCTAAGGTCTGTATGCCTGGCTACACAGGTGCCCATGGGAGGCAAATCTAGATTCTTATGCGGCCTATACGGTTTGAGTCTGATCCATGAGACTTGATTTGTGCAGGTTTGCCTACCAAAGCCTTCCCGTGGATCATATAGACCAGTAGATTTTTTCATGTTTTGCTGTGGTTGTTTTGGGCCAGCGACCTTTCAAGGTTCACCCTGTCCCGCTGTCCCAAGGGCTATTTTGAAATAGATAAAAGAATTGAGAACATCCATGGTGAGAACACCAACCATGGTTTTTTGACCAAAAAACTCCCCAAAACTTCCATGACCAACCACTGCAGCTAGAGCACCATTCCAACAAGTCATCCCAGAAGATGCTGGGAACACTTCCCATGAATTATTGATGCACAGAACGGAAAGCCATGGAGCATTCTCGCAAGTCGTGTCTAAGGTTGGATTGTTGGCAATCTAGGGGCGGCCTATGGATACAACTTGGAGTCATATTTCACATTGGCATTGCAGCCTGTCTGTCTCTGCCTGCCTCTCTGGTTCGGGCACTAGGACGCATCCGGAATGTCTTGATGAGACATACGTTCGTTGCAGCATGCTGACCCATCGCCAAAGAGTATATTTGAAGGGGAGGGCTTCAACAGTTGAGCAGACCCAGGAAAGGATCTCACCCAGGGAGACAGTTGTTAGGCCAAACTGCTTTCTTGATTTGGAGCGTTGCTTTGAATTGTCCGTATTTGAATGGGTAACTTTGCGCTGATAGCAGGAGCGATCTGCCAGAACCTTTCCAACTCAGCTCAACGAAAAGTAGGACAGTACACTGATGAAGACTTTTTATGCCCTTCGATAAATCGTTGACATGAGAGCTGGAAAAATATCTTCCTTTCTTTTTGAGGCTCATACAATAACAACATCTATCACTTGTAGGCATATACTGATACATCCGTAGTGTGAACAAAAACACGGCTGAGCCACCAAAGATATTTCAGGTGATTCACAGTGCATTGGGGTTGGGCAGTGTCACACGGTGCGATTCAGCCCTTGCCGGGGAACAGGCGCGGTTTGTTTCAGGATTGAAGTCGCACCTGGAAAACAAGGGAATGCAAGGGGACCTATACCAATCCTGTGAAGTGCTAGCAATCAAATGCGGCGGTCCCCCCAAGCAAATCGCCCACCAAGTCGCACCCATGCAACTTTAAAGATGTGAAGAGCTTCACCTTATGGGCTTGATGCCGTTGATAGACGGTTGATTGTCCAACAATTCACCACATATGATGGTGTGGATGACCCATGCGAGCCTTTTCTTGATACTGAGCATTCTGCCCACACCTAGCGCTTGTTCTTCCTTGCTTTCACCTGAACAGACCAAGCCTTGCCAGCACGTGTGTTGTTAGGAAAGCGCATTGCTGACCGCCCCTTTTCTCCTCTCCCGCTCTTCCACCCCAGGAGACCACCAAGTCACATACTCCGATGCTGTCAATGAGTGCGCAGGGACAAAGTCCTCTGGTTCTTATCAATGGGCCGCATTTTTGTCGCAGCTCTCCGTTTGTTTAAGTGGATAAATGTGATACAACAAGCTTGCTCTATGGATGCAAGATTTTAGATTGTCTTATACAGGTTCAAAATCCTGTGGCCAGTCAAGTGCCACTGCTGAAACATCAGTCTTCCTTGGGGAGTACGTCCTTCTCTGAAGTTGACTCCTTTTGATGTCTGGAGTGCCACTCCTGAAGCGGAAAAATACGGCTCTCAACCCTGCGAAGGTGCTATGCTTTTCAGGAATCCGCACTGCCCGACAGGGCTTCACGTTGAGAGTTGGGATTAGATGCGGCAGGTGAGTTGTCGAAAACGTGGGTTGTTTGTCCACTGAATATATCGGGAACTGGATGTTGGAGATGTCGCAAATTGTTCACAATCATCTCTTGGGATCTTCTTTGTGTTTCTTTACGATGATGTAAATTTAGTAAGCAACCAGGTTTTAAAGGTTGCGGTTTTCAAGTTTCCCCTGGAAGCTTCAACTAAAGTGTGTGGCATAAGTCCAAGCTCGAATGCTTTGTCGCAGAAGGTCAAGCGGACATGTGTATGGCTGCGAGTCGTGCCTCAAGAATGCTTGCTTGATTCTCGCGAATAAAAGCATTCAAAGTCTGGTGTACCAAGCGATCTCAACTGCATAAAATCTGGAATGGCGTCCTTCGTCGTACAGGTTGAAGCCAACATGGTAATAGGAGCCTTGCCAAAACACAAGCGACGCCAATAGGTGCCTTGACGAACCATTTCAAAGCTGGAAACCGTTGTCCCAGTTCGAACATGAGTCTGAGATCGAATGCTTTGTCGCAGACGGTCAAGCGGACATGTGTATGGCTGCGAGTCGTGCCTCAAGAATGCTTGCTTGATTCTCGCGAATAAAAGCATTCAACATTTGGTATACCAAGAGATTGTCAGAGCCGCATAGTTCAATCAGTCTGTTTTGTGTCAGACTAAGTTCAATTTCCGCCTCCTTTGTTTCGGTCGTCTCAACTGCATCAAATCTCGAATGGCGTCCTTCATCGAAGTTTCTCTGATGGATGCTGAGTTGCACTGAAGTGAGGCTATGATATCAAGCGAGAAGATGATGCCTGTTGCAGGGTTTCGGTCATGTGGACCTGCGCTGTGATGCTGCTTCTTTCAAGAGTTGGAAGACGTTGAATCTGCGAATCAGACGAAGCAGATCACCAGGTACTGCGTTTTCGTGGTTTTAGCTTCATTGGACGGTTTGTTAGACCAACTTGAGCTGGCAGCAAGACTCCCAAAGCCTACCTCGCGTCGTAAAATTTTAAGCTTTCCACACCTGGCTTGAATCTGATTGCGACCTGCTCAAGTTCATGGAAAGGGCCTTCCAGCGACCTGCTTTTATGACACATGTGCTTAAGAACAGTGAGGTTGTTTGGGTGGTTGATGAGTCTGTTGTTGAGATACAGCAAAGCATGCACGGCATGCACTAGTCCCATGACCGTCAAATGTGTGCTTTCAAGGCATGTTTTACGAGATTTTCATGCGTCTCTTGTCCCCTGAAAGCTGCTGCTTTCTGCCGCTTTTGCGCCAGCAAGGTTGTGGCTTTCACATCTCTGGTACCATGACTTCAGCTTAGACAGAGACAAGACATAATGTCGTTTCTAGGAGTTTCAAATGAAGTTTCAATTCTGCAGCACGGACGTTGATGGGAGAAATTGTCCTCCATCCCTTGGGAGTCACTGGACTGAAGCTTTGCCAAGAAGCAACTACTTGAAACTGATGCCTCCCCTGTGTCTTTGTTCGGACATCCGAGCAAACAGCACTAACGGGCATGCGGTGTACGCAAGGTTGTGCAACTACATAGTAGATGTTGTAACGCTTTGTAAGACTGAGTGCCCACATACTTGACCTATTGTCCACAACCAAAATGACCTGTGTTTCCTGGGGTGTATAAAGGAGCAGTGGATGATCATGATGTACCGTCACATTCTTGTCCTGCGCAGCACGAGCATTTCATGCTTGGCATTTCCCCTCTTGCACACTCTGATGCAACTGGAGGCAAGTGAGAGAGAAATCTCTTGAGAGAAGGTGCGACCACTTTATGAGACATCCAGAGGTCGCAGACTATTGTTCCTCACTTAAATTGATGCCGTTTGAGTCAGCTACCTTCAATCCCATAGCAAAAATCAGGAGCAAAAATCAGGGATCCAAGACTGAGGGTGGTGGTTGTGGTTTTTTCTTGGCGCCACATGGACAGCGAGTGACGCGCAGCTGCAGTGCTATTTCCGTTGGAAGGCGGCTGCAGTCCAAAATCCACAAAAAGTGCAGCTTTGCAAAGGTGGAATGGTGTTGTATGATGCTCCGGTGGTTCTTCCGCTGGTGGGTTGATGGAAACATCAACATGTTTTCTAAAAGCAGTGGGGTGAGAATCAGTTGTCGCAACGTTCCTTTTGGTATGGCCGAAGCCAACAGTGGATCCTTGCAAAAGAGTGAATGAATGCTATCAATCAGCAGATGATCAAGAGTTAATTGCTCGAAGTGTGATGCTTGGGAAGTTGAGATTTGCTACAACTAAGTGGAAATGCAGTGGCCACAAATTAAAGTGGCCATATTTTGGACCTTGGAAATGCTTCCATTGGCTGTGAACACCAATGGAAGAGTCGAACGATTTTTTTCATCGCAGCTATTTTTCAAGACCCAAGTATGGCAACATGACATCGCCAACATGAGGAACTGGAGGGCCTCTCGGGAAAGTTCTGCTGTTCCCCCAATTTGGGCTATGGAAAAACTCGCTAAAAATCGGTTGAAGCCTATCATCAATAAGAACGAATAACCGACCTAGGCAGTTGAAAGAAAGAAGTGATTCGCCTCTCCTTGCCTCCCTGCTATCCACTTAACAGCCATCCTTTAGCTGTTCAATCAGTGCCTTCAGTGAATCAGTGCCTTCAGTTTGGCAGGTAGAAATCTGTAGGGTGACGAAGGCGTCTACGTTGGAAGCAAATGAAACTGTCAAGAAAATGGGCTGGAGCAGGAATCTGGGCCTGTGACATCTCATGTACATGGTACTTAGCGCCGCATTGTGGTGCTTGTACACGCAAAGATAGTACTCAGGGACCACGGGACCGCACACTTGTCCAACTCAGAAACCTTTCTTGGCTTGAGGGTAGTAGCTACCTGTCAAGGCAGTTGCTTGGGAAAAAGCTTGTAGAAGCCGCTTGGCTTCTTTTGAAAACCTCTTTGCCACAGCAATTGTTCCAGCCTTCAAAAACTGACAAAAAACAGTTGAGATTTCGTCAGTTTGCGAGTGCATGAGCCAATGTGAAACAAACCTTTTTTCTTTGACACAGCCGTTGACGTCGTGTCGGGAATCTCTGTGGCTAAACGCCTACAGATGGATCGGGCCATGACCTGGAACCGCAGGAGGCCCTCATTGGAGCAACGGTAACGTAACCATCAGGGTCCACACATTCACCCCATAAACTTCCAAAGAAAACAAGAATGAATGTTGGCATGAGCCGAGCCTCTCAGCCACTTTGTGCGGACATGTTGGTCAACGATATTTGTAGCATTTGAGAATGTAGTACGGTGATATGCTAGTCCATATGAGCTAAAAGGTCCCAATTTAGAAGTCATTAGCTGGCAGCCAATGAAATTTCAGAAAAGTATCCACAAGTGATGTTGATGCTTTTGGGACGAACATGCTTTATATGTATAACCTGCACGAAACCCCACTATGCCAGGGCTGCGAACCCACATGACCCGCGATCAAACCATTGACTTGGGGGGTTGCCATTCCTATCACCAACAAAACCCCAGAGTAACTTGAATCAAACAAAGACAAGGGCTCTTTCCTCTTGATGGTGATGTCTTGTTGATAAGATTTGTTCCACTGGCGATTTTGATAAGCTGCCAGGGTTCCAGAGCAGCTGCTGCAAATCTGATTTGGACAATTTTTGCTAGCAGCTGCATCAAGAAATGCAGAAAGTCTATCATGAATGGCAGGAGATCAGACTGCTACAATCTTTTTTCTATATCCACATGGCCAACTGCCAATTCACATCTTTGCATTGGCTCAAAAAATGCGAAAACTCCTAACCCAGCCCTGTGTGCACCTCAGCCTCTTCAAACCTCAAACGGGAGACCTCATATCTGGCAAGTTGAACTAGCACCACTGCCCCTGCTTCTTTCAGGTCTCTTTTTTCCTCGATCAGTCATTTTTGTGCAAAATGACCAAAATGGAAGGCCTGGAGTCTGCAAACTAGAAAAGAACTATAGTTGATGAGTATATTCTGCAACATTGCAACAGCTGAGAAAAGCCTGTGCAAACATTTCATTTATACAAAAGTTTCGTTGCGATTCGTTGCACGTGGTGATTTTCAGTAGCCGTTCCAAAAACCGAACATGTGCCGCGGGTCCACGGCATGGCGATTTGCCGTATAAAATTTAGAAACTCCAAGTGGTTAAAAAGGTTTGCCTTGAGTCATAATGTCTTGGCCGTATCTTGTCTTTGAATCTCCAGAACTAGGCAAAAAGTCTCCCAGCGCGCCCACAAATGAGGTGGTCGCTTTTCACCGTTGCTATCAGACCTTTAATTTGCCTGTCCATTGGAAGGGAAGCTGCCAAGTCAATGGAACAATTTATGGTAGGTCCTCTTACCAAATCAAACCGAGAGCATCTGGAGCAAATGGGAAAGGTAGGGACTTGGTGTACTGTTCAAGCTGGAGTAGATTTATTTGATTCAAGCCAATGTCAGCCTGTTACGCTAACAGAAAGTACCCAACGCAGACGTAGCAATCGGAGCGTGAAGAACATGATCAGATGAGTTGAGTTGACTAGGTGGTAAAAAGTAAAAAAAATAGACATATATTATGTTATGAAGTAGTAGCAACGTCACTGCCATCAAAGAAAGTTAACAGACAATCAGCAACAGTGGGCATTGTGGGGGATTGGTGAATAGACGCAACTGGACGGGTTGTTCACGCGCTTTTAAGTGAACGACCCTTGTCATTCGGACATGTGTTTGGTCTGCAGAAAAGCGCTGAAACATCAGGAGTTTGGAGAGACAAAACATTTTTACATCTTTAGTTTTGACTTTTGATCTTGAGAAGATCAAGCAGATCAAGCAAGAGGACTGGCTGGTTGCTTGCTTTTACATGCCAAAAATCCTTGAATAGCCGATGCATTTTGGGAATGCCAGATACAGTACTACAGCTGTCATGAGAAGGTGTATCAGCAGTTTCAAAGCCATGCTCAGTGACACAGTCGTATACAAATTCCTGTCAATTCAGTGAAGGGTCGTTCACCAAGGAGTTCACCAGTTCAACCCTTTAAACTTGGTGTAAGCTAAGCGTTGCCAACAAACATTCTCCCGGGCCGCAAACAAAAGTTCCGTTTCGCCACGACATGCGCGGGATTACACTCCCAGCCCACTTTTGGGTCCCAAGACTTTGGCAGGTCTCCACCTTTCAGACATCCGGGATTAAAAAAATAGGCGCGGAAGGCTTTCTCCATGATGGGAGAGGATGATGGGATGAAACCCATGGTTCGAGGAACCCATGGAGGGGAACTGACCTTGCTAAGTTTGGAACCAACCTTGCTATCTTTACGAGTCTTGCGCTGTATGAGCTTCCGGGTTTTTTATCCAAAAGTCTCAAGCTCAGCGAGAAGGAATCTTGTAAAATATTCGTGGAACAAACCTGCAATATATGTTGCTGCCAATCAGTTTCATCATAAACATGAGGATATTTTTGTATGTGATATGTTTGATGTGGTAGATATGGATATTGAATTTGCAAGTGGCTCGCAAGAAGCATACTGTTTGTGCTACCATTCAGGGAAATGCATCTCAACCCGCAGAGAGGTCCAAGACATTTTCCCAAAATCTTCGGAGGCACGGGGGAAGCCAACGGCAAGAAACGTAAGCAACATCATTTCGAACAAACTGCCTTGGCGAACAAGCTACTTTGGCCTACAAAGATGTGCACTGGAAACCCCAGCCAATTGTATGCTGTATCAAACTCCTTCGAGGTGAACAAGTGAGACTTTGTTTTGATCTCAGGCAGTGCAGTTTGGAAGTGTTTGACAACTACTGTCATCCAATTTCGCAGCGCAGGAATTGAAGACTGAGACTTGATAAGGATTCACTATGATTCACACTGGCGCTGCTTGGTAGATAAGAGGAGCAAACTCGAACCTCCCTGCCTCACGGCCTCCAAACTGAGAAAGCAAATTTGCGGGCTGAAAAATCTTGGAGCTCGGAGCCTCTCACACAGAATGTCCAGCCCACCACTTTTTTTTTTTGGTAAGAGGTTGGCATACCCAGCAAAGTAAGCATGAAATTGGGCACCCAAATCCCAACATCTCGATCGAGGATGCCAGTGCAGCTTTGACAATCAGAAAGCCAAAGGTGGTCGGAATCAAACACTGCGCCTGCCAAGGTTGCCTAAGCCACTTACTCTTGATCGTTCAAGGGGCAAGTAGTAGGTAGTCCAATCACCTGTGGAACACAGGAGGGTTTGTGATCAACATATAGGTGAACTGGCAGAAGGCCAACATTCCACAAGGAGTGCTGGAAAGCTTGTTGAAGATGCAAACACTTCAGTTTTCAAAGGATGTCAGGGAAGGGTGCAATCTCAAACAACACTCTCTTCCAAGCCCGGATTTTCAATCAGTTGTGGAAGTCGCTGGGATGACGATCTTAGAGTTTATGCCCGTAAAGTTGCAATCTCTCCATCTCTCATGGTTAAAGGAAACAGGTGATGAGTGCAGCCTCCTCAAAATAGCCTCTGCCCATGGTGAAGCAACCACAGGATTATGTAAGAATTACAAGCTTGGTGCGCTGCATCCAGTCTCGGTGGTGCCCAGAGTGGTCAACAATTTTTACTACCAAGCTTTGAAAGTTCTAGCATTTTTGTAAGCACATCCTTTGATTCAACACTTGAGATGTCTCTGTCCAAACATGCTGAACACATGCACGGAAAAAAACACTGCACACAGCTTCTAAAAATCACATAGACAGACAGCCGCCAATAGATTGACAGCCCCAACGCTCCATAGCCATAGATTATTTAAACAGGTTGAGATGACTGACAGCAACTAGTGGCCTCTACATGTGACTTCTTGGCAACTTCTGTTGCCTCAGCTTGCACAGGACCATCAAAGAAGGTCTCAACTGATTTGCACCGTATATTGCCTCCAAGCTGTCTCGAAGTCCACAAAATTTGAGGCGCACCTTCCATCTCGGCGTGGGATCATGCCCGGATGATCGATGTGCGTTGTCGCCAAACAGCGTGAAAGGCTGCAATTTCCTAGGAGTCCAGTGCTTGAACAAAAACGATTGATACTCCATAGCCATAGACTTTACAAGCAGGTTGAGATGACTGACAGTGACTAGTGGTCACTACATGTGACTGGTTGTCTCTATGGCACTGGCCACTGCCAACCGTGTGCCCTAAGCTTGCACTTGATAATCAACAACCATCTCGACTGACTTGCACTGCTTGTTTCTTCCAAGCTGTCACGAAGTCCTCAAATTTTCAAAGGCAACCACTACGGACCTGGAACATGCTGAAATGATGGACAAGTGTCAGTGAGCCAGTGAACATATTGATTGGACTCTGTCTTGCAAAGGTCTTGTGGGCAAGACTGGTTGCAAGCGCCGTGCTCCCAAGGGTTGTGCTGAAACATTGAATCGAGGATCCATCGAAACTTTGAATTGTTTTCTTTTCCAGCTGCCACAAAACAACGTGAAAAGCCGCAATTTCTAGTAATCAGGTGCTTGAAAGAACAAGATTGACAGCCCATATACTCTATAGCGATAGACTGTATAAGCAGGTTGAGATGACTGATAGCGACTAGTGTTAGGGGTCACTAGATGTGACTGGTTGTCTCTATGGCACTGGCCACTGGCAAGACTGGTTGCAGGCACCGTGCTCCCGAGGGTTGTGCTAGGGCATCAAGGATGCCAACAGTGGAAGTTTTCAGCAGTCCCAAAATTGAATGCAAGGCAAGCAATTCGTGACTGCAGCCGCAGGAGTGGCTCATCTGTCTCAAAGCTGTGGTTGCACAAGGTCAAACAACGAGGCAAAGCCTGGATTTCTTGAGGGTATCCTAAGCCTCCCAGGGCCTAAAAGGCTTGATTCGCATTGAGAATAGCACGCAAACGGCGTTGATTTCTAGCAGCGTTACGCATTTTATGGCTGTATCCGCTGTATCCCCTTCAAGTCGCAGCTCATTGAGGCTTCTTTTTGGGAGGAGAGCAAACATGCTGACTTATGTCTCAGGAAGCTTGTAAAAGATCAGTTTAGAAGTAGCTGAGTAGCTGCATGATCTCTCGGACACTTTTTGACATAGCCTGTTTTTCTTCTACTGCTTCAGTTCTCCTGAAGTTCAAGCATCAACGTTGACTCTTGGACTCCTTCCGCTGAAAGTTGCGACTTATCCAAGGCTAAAGGTGTTCACCGGGACAAAAAAGCCGGCATGTTCCGTGCTCCTCGGAGTTTTTTTGTTTCCGGATGAATTGATGCGATCCTTTTTTTGTAGAGTCGCCAACCACGCAAGTGTGGCGTTTACACCAATGCTTCAGCAAAAGACGATAAAACGCTCTCCCAAAAAACCCTCAAGATTCACGCGGCCAGTTGCTGTCCGGAAGGCTCTCTACAGACATTGCCCGTTTTTCGGCATCTGAACCTTCGCTCGGCAGGACCTTGATGAGTCAGACAACTCGGGTGCCAATAACGTGGCAAATGACGCTCCAAGTGCTTCGAGTCGCCAAGGTCAGTGACCTTGGTCAAGTTCACCTCTGAGCTGCCCTTGCTTTGATGTCGATGTGGCCATCTCATGGATTCGGATCAGTCATCAAACTGGAAACATGACACGTTTTTTCGGTTAACTGGTGCCACTGGTGCCTTCTGAAACGCATGTTGTCACACTGGAAGCCCCGAGTTTCTCCACAGCCAGCCCTTATAGCAAGGTCGTGTGGAAAATTGATGTGGATTGCGATGTCGCCTGATGCTCGAAGAGATGGTTTCAGCTCAGGCCTGATCTGAAGCGTTTCTCGAAATTCAACAAGGGCTGGGGCGGGTCCCAGATGCCAACATTATCGGCAAAGCCTTTCATCCCATTAAAATCATTAAACGCTTGGTCTTTGCCTTCGAGAAGTTGAGACAGCGATCCCATTGCCGGCGAGCCTGGATGCCATGAGGAATCCCCGCTGATCTAAGCTCATCACGCAGGCGAAAGCGTAAAGAGACTTTTCCGCACAGCAACCAGTCGCCATCAACTTAATAAATTCTAAATTTTGACAATGCAAGAATGCTCTGCAGGCCACAAGCAAAGCAAGATTCAGCTCTGAATAGCCCCATTTGTCTCATCGCATGTCGGTGATGATGCTTGCAGACATTGGATTGTTGCTCAGTACCAAAGACAACCTCACTGTAGCTTTTCCTTGTTTTTCTGGCACTGTCCTCAGCTTAAGGATAG
This sequence comes from Breviolum minutum Mf 1.05b.01, assembly GCA_000507305.1. Taxonomy (NCBI): domain Eukaryota; class Dinophyceae; order Suessiales; family Symbiodiniaceae; genus Breviolum; species Breviolum minutum. Next base: position 39,254 of record DF242320.1, on the reverse strand, counting down.
GCCCAGAAGGCAACAGCCCAACTGCAACATCTTAGTTTTCAGACCTGGGGTGCAGCTACTGACGCCCAGGATTCATCAAGTCGGATCCTACGATCGGATTGCAAAAGGTAGAATTTCGACAAAAATGATCTGCCAAGCACTGCAAAGACTGCCAGGGTATGGAGTTTTTGGGATGAGCAATCTGTTGCCAGACATTGCTCTCACTTTTATGATTGGACGATGCTCAGCAACGTTTTGCGGCTTCCGAGCGGACATCTGAAATTGAAGCAACCAACGCCAAGGGGGGCCATGATGGCTCCGCCGGCATTTGAGGCAGCTGTGCACCTCCAGAGTGAAGCAAGCTGAAATGACAGTTGCTTCAGGTTGCATAATCTTTCAATTTCAAATGACTCAGAATTTCTTTGAAATCGCGACTATGAATGTCCATGATGATTATTTGTTAGGAACCTAACTGGCAGTTATGAGAACAAACTTCTTCGCTTGAAAAGTATATGCCAATGCCGAGTATGACGCGGACAGATTTTGTTTCTTGATTGCTGCTGCTGTGCATTGCCAGGCTTGCGATGTGGGTTCTCTTATGCCATCCCACACTTGTGCAGCGGTTCATCGATTTCATCGTCCCCTTCAAGTATCAGATGAATCAGACAACCCCATGGCCCTCATCATTAAACCCAGGAATAGCAGGATCGCTCCAAAGACGGCTTACGTGAAACTATCCGAACATGTTTCGGAATCTGAATTCAACCCAGTTGCTTCATGTGGATTTCAATCTTGGTACAGCATGCAAGTGAATAAAGCCCTTGCAACACCGTGCAAGCTTGTTGTCAACCCACTTGGTGGGAAAACACTTGAATTTGATTTCGCACCCCTCAAGCTACAAGCGGTTCCTGTAAAAGAAAACTTTGACTGTTACGGAGGTGACCGGCTTTGGCACCCATATAGCAGGAATTTTGGGATTCATCATTATTATTGATGAACACCGCCGCTTCCCAACGAGTTTTCAAAGGATTGCTCAATGGAATAACTGCCACCAAGCCTTCCGAACTTGGCCAACAGATATCATAGACATCATAGACTGATTACAGCCACGTGGCACAGCGCTTGCCATGCCTCTGTTGAGGCTGCCACCTAGATACACCGCTGACCTATTCTTGTTCGCTTACAAGACTGCCTCAGCACATACATGAGGGAATAAGGAACAAGGCGACCTATGCTCTTGTGAAGAGGAGTGGCCAGGGCTGCGCAAAGCAAGGGGGGGTATACTAGTTACTAGTAAGCTTTTGTTCCTGCCTAGAGTCAAGCTCAGTCGAGTTTCCCAAAGCACATCATATGCATTCAAATACACTGCTCACTGCTCAACACCAAAAAATGGGAATATAGAATATATGTATATATATATATACATATATATATATATATGAACATAGGGCATATTGAAAAGAACATGTCCGCTGTGAGGATCTGCAACTACGTACGCGCTTGCGGATGTGCATGAGAAATCTCCCATCCACAGGAGTCGATGAAGAGTTGGCGGCAGTCTTGGATGATGCGAGGCTATATAGATGCGATGTGATTGCCAATCCAACGTCAACTATCAATGGTTATCTGTAGCAGATATATATATATATATATTCAATAGCATCTCACAAAGCTTTAGTGATGCTTTCTGTGTGGATCACAAAACACTATTTCTGGGCTTAGCTGCCCAGCATCATTGCAAGTAACTAGTGTAACTACGGGATAGATTTCAGAATGGGTCCTCCTTTTTTTAAGGCAATTTGTTCCAGTTGTTTTGACACGTTTTCCAGAACACTGGTTGCAGGGCAGGAAGGGAGCAAGAAGTTGGCAAGTTAGTGAGTAAGTGTGTACCTCAGTAAGTAAGCAAGTTAATGAGTTAGTAAGTCAGGAAGGGTCAATTAGTAAGTTTGTAACTTATTTAGTAGGCAACTTAGTGAGTTAGTAAGTTAGATGAATTAGTAAGTTGGCAAGTTAGTAAGTAAGGTACTTAGGCAAGTTAGTAAGTTGGGTAGCGTAGTAAGTGGGGAGTAAGTTAGAAAGTTAGTAAGTAAGGCAAGGTAGTAGTTCGTAAGGTACGTAAAGTTTAAGATAGTGACAAAATTTTAGAAATGAGGCAGTGAATTGAATACAGGCATTTGTTGGAAGAAAGATGTTACGGTTAAAGGGTCTTAGGTCTTGTGAGTTTGACTTGAATCATATGACATTCCTCACTCCCCTCACATACCAGCGGCGACAGGAATCCAAGATGTCCCCACGAGAGGATGGGCTGCAGGGAGAGGGGAGATGGTTGGAGGTTTGAGACCATTTGGAGCACATGTGGACATGGTATCAAAGGTCGTACATTGGCCCGAGTTTCTAGGCTTGTCTTAGGTGCGATGCACAGTGACCCTGCAGAGGCGTCCAGCGGTGATGGCTGTGCTTCGAACAAAGGTGCGGATCAGATTCAGGGTGGTCTTAGGGCAACGAACACTGAAGCAAGAACCCTAATGGCCTCTTACGATTTGCGATTAAAAGACTTGTTCAGAATCCAAAGCCGAACTTCGCACAATTACCGTGGTATTTTTTGGCTGAGAAACCTCAATCTTCAGCAACTCATCTTTTGGGGAGTCCTGTTTTTTTGGCTTCACCAGCAGGATGAGGTCCTGCGAGCATGCTGAGTGCATCAAAATAGCGCGGTTGCTGAACAGCTGAACAGGGTGATGCCCATGACAAAGCTCATGAGCTTGCATTGTTTGTCGAAGGCTGGAAAAAGAGATGCAGATGTTACTCACATCAGGGGGTGCTAGCGACTTGCAACTGCTCTTCAGCTGGTTGCGCTGTGTGTGAAGTCCTTGAACTCAAAAGTTATGTGTTCCATTGATGTAAGTTTGGCGGTTTAGAATTCTTCTCCGACGTACATATGTTGCGAAAGAAGTAACTTGGGAGTGGAAGGGTCCGCACCTGTTCTTCAAACAGAATCTGTTTGCTGCAAGTCTTCCTCTTTGGCAAGTCCCAGGCGTGCAAGACATGACGCAATCAGAGAAGTGGTCGGCTGGATTTGGCTCAAGAGTGCCTGAGGTGTACCACATCGCACGGTGTGCTTCCGACACTTTGAAAGTTTCCAAGACCTTCAAAAACAGTCGCCATGCGTGAGGCTATCTGCATCCATATCGGACAGGCACTGCTTGTGGGCTGTGTTTGTGGGAATTTATGAGTTGGTTTATACCCCATAAATGTCTCAGTTTTTATCTACAATGTATGATAGAGAGCCATTAAGAACTTGACAGTCTTTTTTTAAGGAAGGAAATCAGTGATTGTAGATAATGCATATGATGCTCAGCAAGAATTTGGTCAACTGGGCTATGTTTCACACTTCATGTTGGAGGAAGGTTCACGGACCACTGAAGACAGAGTTGTTCAGTTGATGCTGAATTGTTGCGTTAGTCGTTTTGGTACGGTTGCGGTAAGGATGACCTGTGCCTACGCTTTTTCTATGCAGCAATCATGGAATGTCCTGAATACGACGCTTACGTGGAAAGCGACCATGTCTTAGCAAGGAAAATATAGATATCATGGTTCGTTATTATATTCAGATATACACATACACACAAGATCACAGGTCCAACATACAAACTAGTGATCACAAGATGTAAAACCAAACCAAACACAATTCTTGTTTCCGAGATTGCCCCCCTTCATCCACGTCCGAGCGCACCCTGTGCCAGGGCGGAGTTCAGATTGGGAAGCTTGTCTGATGAAATGAACTTTTTTCATTTTGTTGGGTGGACTGGAAATATCTGGCTATAAGAGTATAAGATGGTAATCCTTCCCAAGGTTTGCAAGTGAACAAGTTGAGGTATTTTTCCCACAGTCGATGCGGCTTTGCTGAGGAATGCTTGCTGGGAGCTTTTCTGCTTCTTATCCAGCAGAAAGTCTTGAAGTCTTCATTCAGCATTTTCCTTGAGGGTTAGGGTTGGTTTCCTATGTGCAGAGAACCAGTTTTTGGGATTGGCCCTTTTTTGGTGAGAATCCCTTCAAACAAGTGACCCATGCTTGTGTCAGCACAGGGAATGACTTTCAGCACAGGGAATCACTAGTCACTAGTGCAATGATATTCTGGACTAAAGAATCCACAATCAAAGGACCCATGTGTTTGAATATCGATATCGATACATTACAGTTCTAGATTTCAGACTACAATATGGCACACAGTTCCTGTGACTTAGAGCACCTCAAGTTAGTCTCTGACAACATTTTTTCGCACACTACGGGCCGAGCAAGTGGAGGCTTGGAACATGGTATTCAACCTGATGGACAGATGCCATCTGACAAGACTCTCAGCCTTGTATAGAGCCTCGTGTAGAGAGAATGAGACTTCAGCAGTGAACAGTTTCCGAAGGCTTGTTGCTACAAGAAATTAAGGGTAGCATCAGCATTCGACAGGGCATTCATCGTTTTGCAAGATCAAGACCAAGTAAAATGAGTTGAGCACTGATTGAGCGTTGCCGCGGAAAGTAATTTTGTTTGGCAGTAAATATTGTCATGGGTAAAAATATGAAGGAATGACATTGAACGGTCGAATAGGTTGTACCGTACTGTTCGATCGATGGCATCCAAAGGAGTCATGGTTGCAGGGCTAACGGACACCAAGGACCATTGGTGGTGGCGATGATGCCTTCAACACGTTCCTTAGCTTCTGAAGCACTTTGTGGGGATCCGATTGTTTGGACACATCCAAAGAGTTTGTTCTTATTTAGGCCCCGAAAAAATGCTACCAACTGCCAATCCTGGGATGTTACCAGCCAAAAGGTCTACAAGTTGCGCATCCCTCCCCTCATCCTTTCGAAGTCTTAGCTCAGGATTCGTGGAAGTTTTTGAGAGATAGGAGGTCTTAATAAACTTTTTTGAAAGAGCTGACAATCCGCTTTCCAGATTTTTTTTTTGGAAAGATGCTATAGGCTATAGCCTAAACTCCTGCTGCTAGGGAAAAACTCATAGCAACAGGTTACCAACATGGGATTTAGAAGGAATGCTTTGGCATGGGATTACCAGTCTCCAAATGAAGACTTTGGACCTGCACCGGATATGAGCAGAGATTCTATATGAAGCTGCACCACGATTTCCAAGACAGGTTCTTTTCCGAGACGGGTGCTGGCAAGCATGTGCCACGTTGCGTGATGGTGGACCTGGACTCTGGGTTGAAGACTAGGGGTTGGGAGTTGGGATGGCAGAAAGATCATGACTTGATTTGGATACTGATGATGATTTGTTGTACTTCTGCACCAACCTGACAAGTAGCAGTCCTCCTCGTGGATGTACTGGGCCCTGGCTTTGTTATTGGCATGGCTGGGGTGCAAATTGCTCCGAGAGATCTTGGTGAGAACTTGGAGCGGTACAGGGGTACCGTTTTTGTTTCTCAACCGTTTGGGTGCTGTTTTCAGAGTATGGGCCTCAGACAGCAATTGCAATGTTCGATGCAGTCGCCAGCATGCAAGTGTCACTGTGACTGACTGCCAGCATTGCAAGCAGAAGAATGTCAGAAAGAGACAGTGTGATGTTTGTTTTGCATTGCCAACTCGTCATTTGAGCAAAAAGGGGCAATTTAGACGCGCGAAGCTGATGCCAAGCGAGAAGCGTTTTGTCATGCCTGCGCGTCTTGTGGGGAATCATAGATTTGTTGCCTCGCGTTTTTGGCGATACCTTTTTCATAGAGCACGCAAGAGACAAAGACAGAAGTTGGTTTCCCAACTCTGGCATGCCGGCTCTGGTGCTTTCCCCTTGTTTTTGCCGGGTTCGTATGCGGTCACGGATGCAAAGTGCACGTTGGCTGATACAACAACAAGTGCTGAAAAGGTTGAACAAGTCAAGGGACCAGGACTCTTGCAGACAAGGGAGGGAGGGATGTCGGGTTCGTGTGCGGGCACAGGTGCAAAGTGCAAGCTTACTCCTGCAACCCAAAGTGATGAAAAGCACCAACTCAACAAGGGGCTTGAACTCTTGCTTAGAGGAGGGGGAGGGAGGCAGAACCAAAGCAAAGAACAAAAGCTGCTGGTCGGCCTCCAAAGCTTGCTTCAAGCCATGGATGATGATTCAGAGGAAGAAAGCGCAGAAAGTGATGGAGAAACCAAGTTGCTCCTACAGCTCAAGGATTTGATCAAGCATCACAAAAAAGGGTCACTCCTTCAAGAGCTGGGAGTCGATGATCACAAAGGCCACCAAGGCTTGTAAACCAACGAGGGAAGTGAAAATCAACAAAGGGGGGGAAACCGCTAGCAAAAGCAGTCAAAGCAACACTCGCTGGAGTAACCCCACTCGCAGAACCAATGCCTGGTCCAAGAATCAGTCGTCAAATCAGACATGGGCCGACGTTGTTACAAGAAATGGCCATGAAAAACTCCAAGACAACTGGACTTACATAGCGTGGAGGCCACGGCAAGATGATTGGCTAGTTGCAGATAAAACGCCTGTCTTGATTCAGACTATTCAAGCCAGATTTGCGCAGCAGTTTGAGGAAGATACTTGTGTACCACAGGTAGTGGTGGTAAATGAGCTGGAAGACCTTGAGATGACACTTGAAATGGTTGGAGGGGACCCTACTTGTAGATCCACAGTCATTTACAGTAGTGCTTCAGATCTACCCGATGAAGTGGCCCGTTGGCATGCATGTGGTCATCGCGGGAGAGTTCCTGGACATTTGCAAGGGAAGCTTCAGTCACGAGTGGTGTGGACATTTCGTCTTCATGAAAACTGTCCACAGCTTGCCACGAAGATGAAAGAAAAGTTGAGCATTGCTGCAAAAGAGACCAAAGAAGATTTCGTCGTTCGGTTCAACACAGATGCCTATTACAGTTGGGATGCTTGGAATAGATTGACCAAGAATGCTGGAAAAGAAGCTAGACAATGGTGCCATGCCCTCATTCCTGGAGCTCGAGAAGCTTGTCAAGACACTTGGGGCTTTGAAGAACAAAACGCAAAACAAATCAGAGGTCTGATGAGGGTCAAGGGCAAAGATGCGCTGCAAGCCATTCTCCAATCAAGTGGCCGGAGTCATGAAGGAGTCCGATGGTTCACAGAGCTTAAAGACAAGCACCTTCTACCCGATCAGCCAGGTGAAGTTCTTTGGATAGAATGGCAGGAGGACGAAGATTGGCCAGAGTACATCGCCAGAGCAGTTGGTGAAACGAAACATGGATTAGTTCGTGGCAGACATCAGCTTGGGCATAGGGTGCATAGATCTGATGCACGATGGAAGCCTGCAACTGCTACTTGGAGACTCCAAAAGGTGCCGAAGGACTGGGAAGTCGAGAATGTCGAAGAAGCCGCTACTCACATGGGCTTTCTGGAAGTCCAGGTCCTTAGAAAAGGAAGACAAAGAATGTCTGCCACATGGACATTTCAAGCCAAAAGAAATGATGCCTTGGAATTTGTCTCCAGTGAACTTGCTGGAACTGGTGACGAGGAATCACCTTGGGAAATCTTTGCTATCAAAGAAGCGCGCTGCAGGGTCTTTGGAACCAGTCGTGCTTTGCGGCCTGAACGCACAGTGCACTATACTTCTCCTCAGTTGCTCAGGGAAAGATCCACCAACGACGCCAATGAAAACACGGAGAAGCCTATGGAGGTAGTTGATGCTCAAGAACTTGAAGCCAAAGAATCTGAAGCCGAGGCCACAAAGAGAAAAAGGGAGCAACAGGAAGAAACTCGCGACAGAAGTCGTAGCCCAAAGAAGGACAATGAGAAGGGTCAGAAAGACTCTCCTAAAACAGCTGCTACAGGCCGAAATCTGCATGGCGGACGAACTGTTCCTAATCCGGGAAAAGGAGACTGCCTCTACCATGCCTTTAGCCAAGCTCTCAGCAAAATCGAAGGCAAGACTCGCACACATCGGCAGCTTCGAGCCTTCCTCACTGCCACTCTCAGAAAAAAGAAAAGCCTGTATGAACAAAAGTGGCTTCATACAGATGATAAGGGAAAGCCCACCGCCATGACCTTCGATGAGTACATTGACCTCCAAGGCAAAGCTGGTAGTTGGGCCGGGGCGCTTGAAGCCGATGCACTAGCTACAGCCCTCAAGCGAAGACTATGGATTTGCACTTCCTCCGCGGTTTTCCTTTTCAATGAAGAAGGTGCCTCTCCTCCCATTGTTCTCCAATACGGCAATGACCACTATGAGAATGTGGAGGACTTCCAGGAATGCATGATTGAAGACCAACTCAAAAAGAACAAAAGTGACCCAAGCCAGTCTCTTTTAAGAGGAGGAGCCGCATCGACGGCATCTTTGAAACTCTCGGATTTTGATCCAGTACCAAGCAATGTGAATATTCCAAAGGGAAGAAGTCAGGTATTTCCTCGTTGCGACTCACGGACTTTGCTACGTCCAGAAGCAGCAGCAATCGTAGCTCCTCTCACAAGCAAAGCCCGAAGCAAGGCAATCTGAACCTCAAGGAGTCGTATACTTGGAACTGTGACAAGTGTGCCAATGTTATTACATCTGATACTAGAGCAAAGCTTTCGGCAAAAAGACGCAATCACATCTATTTTCGGCATAGACACGTCTCCACATCGTGTTTTCACCAAATCAAGAAGACGTATGATCCTATTGCGGTCCTTCCAAAACCTCAGGTATCTTTTGTGGGATGGGAATGTGGATTCTGCGGAGGGGCTTTCCCAGAATTGCCAAAGGAACAAGAATGGTGGCTTCGTATGTCTGCAAAAGCTCACTTGACCAGCTGTCCCAAAGCTCCTCATCCTGCCACCAACCGGGATAACCAACGTGCATTGAATGACAAGCACGGAGTCAAGAAGACATGGCTTAAAAATGCTCATTGCATGGCTTGGGCTCGCAAGCAACAAATTGAAGGGCTCGCCAGCATGGCACTAATTCAGAAAAAGTCGGTTCACAAGCTCACTCGTCTTGACAGTGATTGGGAAAACAGGGCTATGTATGTGTGTGAACGTTGCACGAGACATTGGAGGTGCCTTCGTGAATTAAGAATTTCGCACAATGACCGTCAAAGCTCGCAAAGGTGCAATCAGCAACTCAGATGCCAGATGTTAGCCTGCAAAAAGAAGCGAACTTTTTGGGGAACTCTGAGCAAAAGGTGGCAACACAAACTGGCCATCGGTTGGAAACTCACTGCCAAAGAGAAGCGGGCTCTTAACCGAAGCAAGCCTACCAAGCAAAAGTGTGAATGGGAAAAAGACCTCACAAGTGAGGGCATAGAGCCTAACCCAGGTCCATTAAGGTGCTTATCGTGGAACTGTCAAGGCCAAGAAAACACGTTTTCCTTCTTGAAGATTCTGCATCAATGTTCGTCGTTGCCTCACATAGTGGCTTTACAAGAAACGAATCTTGACGAAGTCAAAAGAGCACGCGTGTTGCATGACCTCAGTAGGTTAGGGTTTCGTGCCTGGGCATCAACTCCTGCCCCCAAAGTCAACACCCAAGGAAAAGTGTATCACCGTGGGGGGGTCCTGCTTGCTGTCAAAAACACCATCAAAGCAGCTTGGCACGATGAGTTTAATGATCATGGCGGCCAGGCCATATCCATAGACTTAACTGGATACATCTTCATAGCTTGTTGGCGACGTCCTGACCGGAATGAAGAAGCCACAGCCGAATTCTGGCAACACATCAGTACTGTGGAGCAGGCAGCCCATGCCCGACGAATCCCCTGATAGCACTTGGTGATTGGAACTTGACTCTAGATGAGCTGTGGCTGTGCACGGCAGGCAATGCCGTCCCATGTGCGGTCTGTAACAACGATGGTGATTACATCCCTAGTCGCTGGGAAGGACGGTGTGTAGACTATGCTATAGCTTCCCGTTGTGGTGAATTGCATTTTCCTTCGTATTGGACAGAAAAACTCAGTGATCACAAAATCTTCCAAGTGACGGTCGAAGGAGATTTGCGCAATGCAGACAACTGGTATATCGCTCCCACGCGATCCTACATCAAGCCTGACAATGTCTCAGTTAACCAGTGGCGCAGCACCATCGAGCAACTCTGGCTTGACACTTTACCTATTCCTGTCACATCCACAGAAGAAGAATGGTACACTTTCAATACTAGTGTTGAAGAAGTGCTGCAACAGGCAGCTGCAGTTCATGGATCCAAATTCACTCAGAAGAAACGACCCAAGGGCACTGCGCCCTAGATCGTGTCAGCCAATCACTATGATGTTCGTTCACACTCCATGGGTTCCTTTGAATTTCGGTCAACTGCAAAAATGTTGGGAAGAATCAAAGAGTATCGACGTCAAATAGGTCTCGGTCAAGAAGACAGGAAGTTACTGGCAAACATCAACAGAAGGTGGCCTACAGACCTTCCTTGGCAAGGATGGGGTCAGGCTGAAAACCAGCTTGAAAACAAGTTAAGCAACCTGCGCTCGACTCTGAAGCAACAACACATGAGCCAGTGGAGGGCGCGCATGAATGCCCAGGGCAAGGCAGCTACCCGGTGGCTTAAGGCAAAGCCCGCCTTAACTCCGGTCTCTATTCTTCGACCAGATGGAAGCAAAACTATGTCTTCTAGTGAAGCTCTTGCAGCAATCTCAGAATTTTGGAGGCCTATTTGGGATCGCCACATTACTGAGGAAGTTGGTAACTCTGTCAAGCACGAGCTCAGTCAGCCGGCTGAAGACGGCCCGCAGCTGGAAGATTCCTCTCCAAGCCCCAATGCACGGCACGGACCACGAACCATGGTGCAGCTGGACCAGATGGCTGGTCAGGCGATGAAGTTGTGCACTGGTCCTTGGATATGTGGAAATGCTATCATGAATTGCTGAATCGGTGGGCAAAACGTGGCGTATGGCCGCGCTCCTGGCAACACATCCGACAAGTTCACATCAGGAAGAAGGAAGATATCTATGAAGGCGAAGCAGTCCCTCCTAAAGACATGCGACCCATCTCCGTTCAGTCCATTCTGGTCAGGATAGTTGGAAGCGCCTTTACTTCGCAAAAAGAGGTCAGAGATTGGGCTCTGTCAAAAGTGCCGGCCTGCTGTCACGGGTCTTTGGCCTCCCGGGATGTTGCTACGGCGTGGGCAGTTTTGAATGAAGCTATAGAACACAACAAGATCATTGCTTCCATGGATTTTGAAAAATGCTTTGATCATGTGTGGCCTAAACTGGCGTTGGCTATTCTTCAGCGAAAGGGGCTCTCGCCTGTCTGGTGTGACATGTTGAGCCACATTTGGGAAGGGCAGCGACGTTGGTTGCAATTGGGCCGAGACACGGCCACCACACCAGCTCATGTATCAGGTTCTTTACCTCAAGGAGATGCTTTGTCACCGTTGGCTCTCATCCTTCTGCTCGCAGATGACGCAACTGACATTGCCAATCGCAGTCAAGTAACCATGTCCATGTATGTGGACGACAGGGCAGTGTGCTCCAATAGTGCCTCAAGTGTTATTCAAGCGGTTCAGGCTTGGAATCACGCCAGCACTCGTTTGGGTTTAAAAGAAAATGAAGGCAAGACCTGCTTCGTGTGCTTTTCTCCTCAACAGAGAAATGATCTCATCGCTCAAGGGGTCAACCCTCACAACATTCAAGGCGAAGCTCGCATTTTGGGAGTGGACGTCATGACACACAGCAATGAAGTCCCACAGACTATGATGAGACGTTGTCAACAAGGCCTGGGGATTCTAGCACGGCTTGCATTTTGTCCCATAGGGAGGGAAGTTCGAAGAAGTTTATACAGAAGTCGAGTCATTCCGCTGCTCACTTGGGGGGTATGGATGCGTTCCCTACCACAAGATGTAGTTAAAGATACGCGCCGCTTGTACAGGTGCCTCTCCAGCGGGCACCCAATGGGAAGCAAGCCGCTTCGCACAATTCTTGAAGGACACCGCACAGATCCACAATTTTGGGCTCTCCAACAGTCAGTTGAAGCAGCTGTTCGAGCCAACAACTACAGAGAGTTGGGTTGGCATTTTTCGCCTTCTAAATTTGGTTGGCAAAACGCCATCACTGAAGGTTTGCATGAATATGAATGGAGGAACATCGGTCCTTGGATTTTTGAGCACCCTGCTGAAGGCACGTGTCGCATTCTACAGGATCCTGATGCCATGCACAAGATTCGGGAATCTTGGAGGAGGATGGGGAAAAATTTTTTGACCCAAGACCGAAGAGACAGCAGAGCACTGAGCAATCAGTTGTATGACCCTTTGTCGCGTCGACTTGCTAGAACTCTATACGAAGAATCTGGCAATCATGGTAGGGCGGTTCTGGTTGGGGCGGCCTTGAGTACTGCCGTTTATCACCGCATTAGGAAAGAAGATGTTCCAAACCTTTGCCCATGGTGCAATGAGGAGGAAGCTCCAGATTGGAATCACTTAGTCTGGCATTGTGCTAAATTTCAGCACACAAGACCAGCTAGGATCCCAGCCAATCTGATGAAACGAAGATTAGGATGGCCAGAAAACTTGGATTCCAAGTCGTCAGCAGCACAGCTCTTGCATCACATGTCCAGTGTGCGAGAGCATGTCATGGAGAGATTTGCGTGAAGTTGGTGCCTGCTTTGGCAGGCTGGACACTGGCGTGTTCATCTTTAAGGTGATGCATCAGCTCAAAGTTCCACACTGGCAAGCATGTGCCACGTTGCGTGATGGTGGACCTGGACTCTGGGTTGAAGACTAGGGGTTGGGAGTTGGGATGGCAGAAAGATCATGACTTGATTTGGATACTTTGTTGTACTTCTGCACCAACCTGACAAGTAGCAGTATTTCAAGAGTTTCCTTTTGTTGGCGCCCGCAAGAACAAGAACGCCGCAGAGAGTCTGGATAGAAGAAATGGGGATGTGCACGCATGGGTACCTTGTGAATTGTGCAGTCAAGGATAGCGATGGCTCTTCCCAGCCGAGCCGATGGCAAGGGCGGTGTGTTGACTATGCATTGTCTACCCAGGCAGGCTTACTTTCAGCACCTTCGTATTGGGATGATGTTTTCAGTGATCACAAAATCTACATCACCTTGGCTATGAGGAGGCGTTCAATGATTACATGGCTCCTACCAAGTTCTACCTGAAGCCTGACGGCATATCATCTGATGTTTGGAGGAAGACGATCGCCCGGTACTGGCAGCATGCCAATGCCATCTCTGCTACCACTACGGAGGAGGAGTGGTATTCTTTCCATGCGGCAGTCGCCTCGCTGAAAACCGGCAGTCCAAGGAGCACAGCGCTACGGACTTCCTGCCACTAACTACAACTGTCGCGCGGGCAACTTGAGCACATTCTCAGCGCGTTCAGCTCTCAAGCTTCTGGGCAGGATTCGAGAATATCAGCGCCAAATCTTGTTGGAAGAGGATCCCGCTCTGCTGCGCAACATCCGGCGCACGTGGCCAGAGTGCGTTCAGTTTGGCTCCTGGTTTCAAGCAGAGCAACATTTGCAAGGGAAATTGGACACAATGCGCGCTTCTTTAAAAAAGGTCCACATGCAACAGTGGAGGGCTCGAATGAACAAGAAAGGGAAGGCGGCTACTAAGTGGCTGAAGGCCAAACCTGCTTTGATGCCTCGTTCTATTTTGCGAGCTGATGGTAGCAAAAGTTGTTGTGCAACGGAATCGCGAAGTCCCCTACGCACAAATTTCGGGAGTCTCTTTTAAGAGGAGGAGCCGCATCGACGGCATCTTTGAAACTCTCGGATTTTGCATCCAGTGCCAAGCAATGTGAATATTCCAAAGGGAAGAAGTCAGGTATCTCCTCGTTGCGACTCACGGACTTTGCTACGTCCAGAAGCAGCAGCAATCGTAGCTCCTCTCACAAGCAAAGCCCGAAGCAAGGCAATATGAACCTCAAGGAGTCCTATACTTGGAACTGTGACAAGTGTGCCAATGTTATTGCAGCTGATTCTAAAACACAGCTTTCCGCCAAAAGACGCAATCACATCTATTTTCGGCATAGACATGTCTCCAGGTCGTGTTTCCACCAAATCAAGAAGACGTATGATCCTATTGCGGTCCTTCCAAAACCTCAGGTATCTTTTGTGGGATGGGAATGTGGATTCTGCGGAGGGGCTCTCCCAGAATTGCCAAAGGAACAAGAATGGTGGCTTCGTATGTCTGCAAAAAGCTCACTTGACCAGCTGTCCCAAAGCTCCTACTCATGCCACTAACCGGGATAACCAACGTGCATTGAATGACAAGCACGGAGTCAAGAAGACATGGCTTAAAAATGCTCATTCCATGGCTTGGGCTCGCAAGCAACAAATTGAAGGGCTCGCCAGCATGGCATTAATTCAGAAAAAGTCGGTTCACAAGCTCACTCGTCTTGACAGTGATTGGGAAAAAAGGGCTATGTACGTGTGTGAACGTTGCGCGAGACATTGGAGGTGCCTTCGTGAATTAAGAATTTCGCACAATGACCGTCAAAGCTCGCAAAGGTGCAATCAGCAACTCAGATGCCAGATGTTAGCCTGCAAAAAGAAGCGAACTTTTTGGGGAACTCTGAGTAAAAGGTGGCAACACAAACTGGCCATCGGTTGGAAACTCACTGCCAAAGAGAAGCGGGCTCTTAACCGAAGCAAGCCTACCAAGCAAAAGTGTGAATGGGACAAAGACCTCACGAGAGAGGGCATAGAGCCTAACCCATGTCCTTAATCATTAAGGTGCTTATCATGGAACTGCCAAGGCCAAGAAAACACGTTTTCCTTCTTGAAGATTCTGCATCAATGTTCGTCGTTGCTTCACATAGTGGCTTTACAAGAAACGAATCTTGACGAAGTCATGACCTCAGTAGGTTAGGGTTTCGTGCCTGGGCATCAACTCCTGCCCCCAAAGTCAACACCCAAGGAAAAGTGTATCACTGTGGGGGGGTCCTGCTTGCTGTCAAAAACACCATCAAAGCAGCTTGGCACGATGAGTTTAATGATCATGGCGGCCAGGCCATGTCCATAGACTTAAATGGATATATCTTGGCAGCTTGACCTCCTGACCGGAATGAAGAAGCCACAGCCGAATTCTGGCAACACATCAGTACTGTGGAGCAGGCAGCCCATGCCAGACGAATCCCCTGGATAGCACTTGGTGATTGAACTTGACTCCAGATGAGCGTGGCTGTGCACGGCAGGCAATGCCGTCCCAATGTGCGGTCTGTAACAACGATGGTGATTACATCCCTAGTCACTGGGAAGGACAGTGTGTAGACTATGCTATAGCTTCCCGTTGTGGTGAATTGCATCTTCCTTCTTATTGGACCGAAAAACTCAGTGATCACAAAATCTTCCAAGTGACGGTGGAGGGAGATTTGCGCAAATGCAGACAACTGGTATATCGCTCCCACGCGATCCTACATCAAGCCTGATAATGTCTCAGTTAACCAGTGGCGCAGCACCATCGAGCAACTCTGGCTTGACACTCTACCTATTCCTGTCACATCTACAGAAGAAGAATGGTATACTTTCAATGCTGGTGTTGAGGAAGTGCTGCAACAGGCAGCTGCAGTTCATGAATCCAAATTCACTCAGAAGAAGCGACCCAAGGGCACTGCGCCCTGGATTGTGTCAGCCAATCACTATGATGTTCGTTCACACTCCAAGGGTTCCTTCGAATTTCGGTCAACTGCAAAAATGTTGGGAAGAATCAAAGAGTATAGACGTCAAATCGGTCTCGGTCAAGAAGATTGGAAGTTATTGGCAAACATCAACAGAAGGTGGCCTACAGACCTTCCGTGGCAAGGATGGAGTCAGGCTGAAAACCAACTTGAAAACAAGTTAAGCAACCTGCGCTCGGCTCCGAAGCAACAACACATGAGCCAGTGGAGGGCGCGCGTGAATGCTCAGGGCAAGGCAGCTTCCCGGTGGCTTAAGGCAAAGCCCGCCTTAACTCCGGTCTCTATTCTTCGACCAGATGGAAGCAAAACTATGTCTTCTAGTGAAGCTCTTGCAGCAATGTCAGAATTTTGGAGGCCCATTTGGGATCGCCACATTACTGAGGAAGTTGGTAACTCTGTCAAGAACGAGCTCAGTCAGCCGGCTGAAGACGGCCCGCAATTGGAAGATCCCTTTCCAAGCCCCAAGAATTTGCTCCGCACGGCGCGGACCACGAACCATGGTGCAGCTGGACCAGATGGCTGGTCAGGCGATGAAGTTGTGCACTGGTCTCTGGATATGTGGAAATGCTATCATGAATTGTTGAATCGGTGGGCAAAACGTGGCGCCTGGCCGCGCTCCTGGCAACACATCCGACAAGTTCACATAAGGAAGAAGGAAGATATCTATGAAGGCGAAGCAGTGCCTCCTAAAGACATGCGACCCATCTCTGTGCAGTCCATTCTGGTCAGGATAGTTGGAAGCGCCTTTACTTCGCAAAAAGAGGTCAGAGATTGGGCTCTGTCAAAAGTGCCGGCCTGCTGTCACGGGTCTTTGGCCTCCCGGGATGTTGCTACAGCGTGGGCAGTTTTGAATGAAGCTATAGAGCACAAGAAGATCATAGCTTCCATGGATTTTGAAAAATGATTTGATCATGTGTGGCCTAAACTGGCGTTGGCTATTCTTCAGCGAAAGGGGCTCTCGCCCGTCTGGTGTGCGATGTTGAGCCACATGTGGGAAGGGCAGCGACGTTGGTTGCAATTGGGCCGAGACACGGCCACCACACCAGCTCATGTATCAGGTTCTTTACCTCAAGGAGATGCTTTGTCACCGTTGGCTCTCATCCTTCTGCTCGCAGATGACGCAGCTGACATTGCCAATCGCAGCCAAGTAACCATGTCCATGTATGTGGACGACAGGGCAGTGTGCTCCAATAGTGCCTCAAGTGTTATTCAAGCGGTTCGGGCTTGGAATCACGCCAGCACTCGTTTGGGTTTGAAAGAAAATGAAGGCAAGACCTGCTTCGTGTGCTTTTCTCCTCAACAAAGAGATGATCTCATCGCTCAAGGGGTCAACCCTCACAACATTCAAGGCGAAGCTCGCATTCTGGGAGTGGACGTCATGACACACAGCAATGAAGTCCCACAGACTATGATAAGACGTTGTCAACAAGGCCTCGGGATTCTGGCACGGCTTGCATTTTGTCCCATAGGGCGGGAAGTTCGAAGAAGTTTATACAAAAGTCGAGTCATTCCGCTGCTCACTTGGGGGGTATGGACGCGTTCCCTACCACAAGATGTAATGTAGTTAAAGAAACGCGCCGCTTGTACAGGTGCCTCTCCAGAGGGCATCCAATGGGAAGCAAGCCACTTCGCACAATTCTTGAAGGACACCGCACAGATCCACAATTTTGGGCTCTCCAACAGTCAGTTGAAGCAGCTGTTCGAGCCAACAACTACAGAGAGTTGCGTTGGCATTTTTCGCCTTCTAAATTTGGTTGGCAAAACGCCCTCACTGAAGGTCTGCAAAAATATGAATGGAGTAACATCGGTCCATGGATTTTTGAGCACCCTGCTGAAGGCACGTGTTGCATTCTCCAGGACCCTGATGCCATGCACAAGATTCGGGAATCTTGGAGGAGGTTGAATTTTCAAAAATTTTTGACCCAAGACCGAAGAGACAGCAGAGCGCTGAGCAATCAGTTGTATGACCCTCTGTCGTGTCGACTTCCTAGAACTCTATACGAAGAATCTGGCAATCATGGTAGGGCGGTTCTGGTTGGGGCGGCCTTGAGCACTGCCGTTTACCCCCGCATTAGGAAAGAAGATGTTCCAAACCTTTGCCCATGGTGCAATGAGGAGGAGGCTCCAGATTGGAATCACTTAGTCTGGCATTGTACCAAATTTCAGCACACAAGACCAGCTATCCAGTGTGCGAGAGCATGTCATGGAGAGATTTGCGTGAATTTGGTGCTTGCTCTAGCAGGCTGGACACTGGCGTGTTCATCTTTAAGGTGATGCGTCAGCTCAAAGTTCCACACATTGGCAAGCGCGTGCCACGTTGCGTGATGGTGGACCTGGAGTCTGGGCTGAAAGCTAGGGGTTGTGGCAGAAAGATAGTGACGTGATTTGGATATTGCTTTTTTTGAAACCGGTGCTCAACTGGAAATAGGCAATGTAAGTGTGCTCAACTTCAGTCAGGCATGCCTGCGAACTGAATATTGTATACAAGTGGTACTACACATTGCTATTCTTTAGCCGCTTCTTCCCGATGTCCCTGTAGATATCACTGCTGACTAGGATACCATTCCAGCCGTGCAGCTGTTGCACTAACTGCACTACAGTGTCTTGGTGCAAACACTAAAATACTCCCCGGCCTTAACCATGCTTGGATTTGTGTCGTTGATAGCGAAATTGCGGGGCATCCTCACGGTGATCCCCTTACCCTCTCGGACTCAGTGCTTGTATTGGTCCATGGTCTGCAGGGGTTAAACTCATTAGCCCATTCATTAGCACTTGGGCCTAATGGATGATCGCACTATTGGCGATCTGCACGTACAGGCAGCTTTGGATTACACCGAAAGATTCGACAACGCAGTTGGATTCGAGGTCAATCCTGACACAACTCAACAATTGGTCTGTTTCCAACTCTCAAGACTCCCAAAAGAAAATGGAACATTTCGGTCTTAAAAGTAACTGAGATTTCTAGATAGACTCATGTCCCCATATAGATTGCCATACATGTATAATGTTGTATAGCTGTAAAGACACATGTGGCTTTTGTTTCAGTGGCGAGTCATGAATAGCATGGCCCCTGCGCAAGAATGATTCCGAGGCTTTTGTTGTCCAAGTAAAAAGAATTGTGGTAGCGGAGCCCCGAGATCCGTAAAGAGACGGGGAGGGCAAACGCACAAAACAAGAAGTGTACCAAGAAGTGTACCGAGTTTGTTTTTCCCGTTCGCACCTTTGTTTGCATTCGAGTTTGCTGGCATAGTACAACCAGTAACAGCTTGATTTCTGCATACGTTGGTGACAGTCGTAATGGAATCATCTCCTGCATCCCCGGCTGGATCCCCAGCTGGCTCTCCTTCTGCCGGACCGGTTGATGGTGCTGAGCTTGCCCGCAGAATGATGGTGGCAACGGAAGCTGCTAGTGCTGCTACAGAGTTGGCTGCACGTGCTTTGGAAGAGTTGAAAAATGCGAATGAGAAGAGTTTTGAAAATCGTGATTGGTACAAACTCCTGGCTAAACCTGGCTCATTTGATCCATCGTCTCGTGAAGCGAAATCGCTGGATGGCGAGATTGGAGTTGGGCCTTAGAACAATATTTAGGGAGTTTGGACGCAGTTTTTACAGAAGAGATTCATGTCATTCGTAACAACAGTGGCACACCTGTTGATACAACAGCTCAGAGCAATGCAGAGATGCGTCGTGGATCATTTTTGTATGGTCTGCTAGCCTCCTTGTTGAAGCAACGTCCTCTCATGGTTCTCAAGGCAGTTGGTGGTGCTAATGGCTATGAAGCCTATCGTCAGCTGATTTGTGCAAATGAACCTCATAGCAAGAACAGATCCATGTCTTTGCTGAATTTGATCATGAATTGGCCTTCATTTTCCAACAAGACTTCCTTGCTTAGTCAGGTGATGAAGCTTGAGAATGCCTATGCGGAGTATGAACGTCTTGGTACTGCATTGGCTGAAGAGATTAGAACGGCAGTGCTCATGCGCTGCATCACTGGTCAGTTGAAAGTTTGGTTGCAACTGCAGATTACAGAGACGACATCATACAATCAGTTGAGAGAGCTGGTGGTGTCGTACGAGCGTAGTACTGCACGTTGGACTGAGTCAATGGTCCTTGGTGCCGAGGTGCCAGACAGTAGTGCACCCATGGAAGTAGATCGTATACAGAAAGGCAAGGGTGTTGGAAAGAAGGGTCAAGGAAAGAAGGGTGAGAACCAGAAGGGCACATACAACAGCTTCAAGGGGCAGACGAAGAATGATTTCACAGGAAAAGGAAAATATGACAAGGGGAAAGGCAAATCCAAGAATTCGAAATCGAATGACGGCAAAGGTCATGATCGCAAAGGTCATGGCAAACACTGGTCAGAGCATTCCAAAGGAAAAGGCTATGGCCAGGGCAAAGGCCGTGGTGATGGTGGCAAGGGCAATCAGCAGTCCATCCAGTGTTGGCATTGTGGTGGTAATCATAAAGCTGCAAACTGTTGGAGAAATAATCATGTGCGTCAGGTTTGTGATGAGCAAGACACAACTTCACAACAGCAACAGCAGCAGTCTTCTCCACCTCCGTCTCAGTCTTCTCAGTCACAGCGTGTTTCAAACTCGGCAGCGCCTTCCACAGCATCAGCTACAACATACCGTGTTAACCGCGTATCTGCACATAGCGATGCACAAGAGTTGATTTTCGATTTGCGTGGTGCTGGTGTTGATTTTTCAGACATGAGTATTTGTGCTGTGAAAACTTCAGATTTGCCGAGTCGTTGTGTTGAGACCTTTTGCATTGCCAGTGATTCAGACAGTGATGTTCTCATGCATGATGCTATGTTTTCATCCCTGGAGGACATTGATTGCTTGTATTCGGAATCTACAGATTGGATTACAATTGGTGGTGCTTGCAACAATATTTTATCCTCATGGTTGGATGGCTATGATGTGACACAGTCTTCATATATATGCCTTCGAGACGACAGGACGTGGAGACCTAAGTCATCTGCCATGATTCCTCAATCACCGTTTGCAACATGTTTTGACGAAGATTCAAACATGCAACATGTTATGCATCATCCACTTCGTGTTTGCACCATGTCCTTGGAGGATCAGGGTGTTGAAATCCTTATCGATTCAGGTTCGGACGCAACTGTCATTCCCTTAGCTTATGCTGGATGTGGTAGAGCTTTGGATGGTAGTAGCAGTTTGGTAGATTGTCAAGGAAATCAGTTGCCTACATCAGAGTTGCGTGAGTTTTCGTTTGTCATGCATACCACCTGTGGCAAGACTGTTCGTTTCAAAGAAGTTGGCCATGTTTCCTCCTCAGTTTCATGTCCAATTATCAGTTATGGCAAATTGTTCAAGCGTGGATGGAGGATTGGTGGTACCAATGAATTTCCATTGTTGGAGCATCGTGATTCCAACATTTCCATCAGCATGGCATTCAAGAATGAATCGTTTGTCCTGCAGGGCTGCATCAGACGTTTGCAACAGGTCAATGCTATTCGAGTGCATGTCCCTCAGAGGTGGCAACAACTTGTGCTTGGATGGTACTTCACTGACAGTGATTTTCCTATGTGTAGAAGTACTGGTGATTGCTTCATTGATCCATCAGAACATTTCAGCACTGATGTGTATGTGTATCGTACAACAATTGCTTTGAAACAGAATGTTTGGAAAGTTGTTGAATCGTGCAAGAGATTTAGCCACATGACTGACAAGAGGGCCAAGCTTGGAGCTCAAAGTGCATTGACGATTTTGTCAAAAGAGTGGTTTGATTTGGAAGATTATGGTATAACAAAGATTGTGCCTCAAACTTCAACACCTGCAACTTCAGCCGAAGGGAGGAAGCAGTCAACTGCTGCCTCATCGTCCAGACCTCAAGAACCACGTGCATTAGATTTGTTATCTCCTGGTCCACATGCTGCATTTCGTGAAGACACAGTTTCTGAAGAACCAGTTCCTGAAGTTGACATGCAACCCAATGAATCACCTCAGAGTAGTAGTCAACCTCAACAACAAGTGGCGCCTGATTTACAACAACAGGATGTTAGAGATGAAAGATCAGGTGAAGTGATCCTTCCACCTGCTGGTGCTCAGGAGGTTGCATTGATGCCCGACAGATCAGGTATCAATGTGAATGGAGTACAACTAACACCTACTTACTTCACCTATCAGGTCTCTTCGTGCTGCTTGTTCGTATTTGGGTGTGTCGACATCTGGTGGTAAAGCAAAGCTTTTTGACAGAATCCTTTCATTCTATGATGAACAACAGTTGGCAGTTGCAAAGGAGATCAAGGCCAGTCTTGGCCCATCAGTTTCTGCACGTGAGCAAAGGTTGATTGAACCTCCAACGCCTGCTGAACGTCGAGAACATGAATTGACTCACCAGCCATATCAGGAATGGTGTGAATCGTGCGTTGCAGCACGTGCACGGCCTGATGCTCACAAGACGGACGTTCATAAGGTTGTTGACAAAGCAATCACTTCTTTGTCTTTTGATCTTTCATACACAGGAAAGGAATTCAATCCTACAGGCAGGCCAAAGTTGATCGACGTCGAAGAGGCTTGGAAGGAAAAGCTGATTGTTCTCAATGGGCACGATGCTCATACAGGTGCTGTCTTTTCTTTGCCCCTTCAGCGGAAAGGTGACACGAAGTATATGGCACGTGAACTCAGCAGATTTGCTATGAGCCTTGGTGTTGGTGAATTGCAACTTTACTGTGACAATGAACCTACAATGTTGCAAGTCCAAGCATTGACCCAACGTGCATTGATGGGATGTGGTTTGAAGGTGACAACTAGTACAAGCAAGCCACAGGATCATGGGTCGAACGCCTTGGTGGAGCAAACTGTCCATCGAATCAGACAAATGGCCATGACCTTAATCTTTCAGCTTGAAACTGATTTGGGTTATGTTTTGCCTATCATGCACCCTCTGTGCAGTTGGGCTTTCAGACACGCTGCTTGGATATTGAATCGTTTTGTTCCACGGGGCGGCCATACACCGCATTTTCTGATTCATGGTGTGGAATTCAATGGCAAGTGTTGCAAGTTTGGCGAGATGGTGATGGCCTTTGTGGCCAATGATTTCAAGCAGAAAGGGACAGCCAGATGGATGCCTATGATTTTTGTTGGCATCTCAGACAACAAACAATACATTGTGCTATATGGTAAGACAATGCGTTTGACTCGGTCGATCAAGCGTATTTTTCCGTACGCGTCACAACACCTGGAGGCATATCAGCAGGTTTTGGTTTGCAGTTGGATGTGTGAAGGTGTCATGGGAACTAGGTTGAAGCCTAGTACAGCAAAGCATTTGCGTCCAGATACTGGGCAAGATTTGGACCTTGAAGACGAGGCGGCACTCGACCCCGAGGACTTGATGGGATTCGATTTGCCTGATGATACACCTCTTTCAACGTTGGTTCCTTCTGCTCGGTTTGGTGGCGATCATCAAACCCCCAACGAATTACGAAATCCGTTGGAGGTTTCAGATGGTGGTGTTTCAGCCCAATCCGGACTTCCAGAGAACACTGCAACTGGAGGTGGACCTCCAGAGAACACTGCAACTGGAGTTGTCCCACATGTGGATGCTCCAATGGACGAGGGTGTGACGACAGTGCAATCTACATTGGAAGAACCCGCAGCAAAACGACAGAGATTGACGATAAGTAAGGTAGGTCATTTTCAATATCCTCACGTTGACGACACGGATGCAACAATGGGTGTCGACTTTGACTTTGAAGTTTTCTCTGAAGAACCCATGGATGATTTCGAAGATACCCTTGATACTGAGTATCAAGAAGGTGGGGACGACTATGACTTACAGCATGACGATGAGGAGAGACTCTGGTGGCCCTACACACCAGATGAACCCGTGCTGGATCCCAGTTTGCTTGCAGAGCTGGATATGATTGCAGATCAAATCGAAGTCACACGCCTTCAGAAGATGGATGTTCTTGTCCATGAGGACAGCCTGCCCAAGGAAGTGTCTCTTGGTGGTGACCTCACAGCTCGTTTTGTGAGGACGCGGCGAAGGAAAAACAAAGGCAAAGATGAATTTTGGAGTCGAAGGGCTCGACTAGTGGCTCGAGAGTTCAACAAGTTGTGTGTGAGGGATGATTTGTATTCACCTGCTTCGAATCACATTGTGGAACGGTTGGTCCCTGCTCTCACGATGTCAAACTCATTTTCTAAAAGTCATGTGCTTGGGGCTTGGACATCTCAGACGCATATTTGCAGGTTCCACAGGAAGTGCCAAGGAGAATTTCTTTTCTGGATGATAACAATCACTCTGGACTAGTTATCAACAGATGTTTGCCCGGGCAGAGAGATGGAAGCAGAAGATGGTTTGAGCACTTTTCATCTTTCCTCACCTCCAAGCTGAATTTATCTCCATGTTTGGAACAGCCCGCTCTGTTCAGAATTCCTCAAGAAGACGGTGGAGGTGCATTGTTGATGCATGTTGATGATGTGCTCTTCTCTTTGGATGAGAAGTATCTCCTGCAGAAGTTCATGCCTGCAATTCGAGAGACGTTCAAAGCAGCAATGAGCTATGCACCGAGGACTGGAGGGTCGTTTTCTTTCTTGAAACGTTTGCATGTTGTTGAAGCTGATTACAAACAGTTGCAGATTTACGCAGAAAGCAAACACATCAAACAATCGTATGATTTGTATTCTCGATACAGCAAACCTCCGCGTGCACATGCAACACCAGCAGCTTCACACGTTTTCTCGTCCAAAGACACGTCAGATCCTCTTGAGTCCTCCTTGATTCCTGTCTTTCGCTCTATTCTCGGTGCATTACTATATATAAGTCATGAAAGGTGTGATATTCAATTTACAACCAAGTGTTTGGCTTCGTATTTGAAAGCGCCAACCAAGAACAGTTGGCAGTATCTTGGGCGTTTGTTGGGTTATTTGAAAAACACAACAGATTATGGAGTTTGCATGAGCAACACCAGTGTTGGTATCAGCTTGTTTGAAAAGCTGAATGGGTGTGTGGATGCTGAATGTGACAAATGTTTGATTGAAAGTCTCACAGATGCAGATTGGCAAGGTGGAGGCAATGCTAAATCCACCAGTGCAAGTTGCCATATGGTCAATGGATTGTTAGTCCATACAAGCAGTCGCACTCAGCATGTCATAAGCCTCAGTAGCACCGAATCTGAGTTTTATGCTACAACCTCAGGAGCCATAGACACCATCTATTTGAAAAACATCACCGAGTTTTTGACAGAGAGACCAGCTGTTGCAAACATTTTGACTGACAACAGTGCAAGCCCCCAGATATCATGTAAACTGGGCACGTCCAGGTTGCGGCATGTCAATACCGTTTGCTTTGGATCCAGTCTAAGGTCCGAGACAATGTTTTGAAGATGGTGCAGGTTGGAACACTTTGGAATATCGCCGACATAGGTACTAAGAATTTACCACGGGACAGACATGTGATGCTTCTTTATATGTTGGGCATAGTTGATGGTGGTAGTCCTGTTGGTGAATCTGTTTATTTTTCTCAGAAACAACAAGAGTTCAGCAAAAGATCCATTCGTTCCATCAAAGGCATGTTTGTGCAGCATGATTCAACAAATCACGGTTTTCCACGTAGCAGTGCACAGCAGAGTATGGTTGCTAAGCAGATGCTCAAGATCGCCGTGGCTCAGATAGCCTTGAGTCAGGCTATGGACACTGATGAGCCCAATGCGAAACCACTGGAACAGATGAGTGTATTTGGACATTTCACAGCCATGGTATTTTGCTTCTTAGGTTTTGCAGTAGCCATATTTATTCTATGTTATGTGTGTTTGATGCAGCCAGAGCCTGAACCTGAAAGCTCTGATGTGGAAAGCGTGGATCGTGATGCCTCAAGGCGTCAACGTTATAGATGGGCATCATTGAGTGGAGCAAGTGATCCTGATCTATGGCAGGAAATTCGGCATATGGAAGCAAGTGAAGATAGCAGTGGCGAAACTCCTCAGCAGTCACCTCAGGTTGGTCTGGATGATCGTATTCCACTTCGTCCCAACATGGTGAAGTGCTATGCTCAAGTGTCTGCAAGCTTTACAAGGTTGAAACAATTGATGTTGCGTGACCCCCGTCAGCGAGGTCGATGCTTTGCAGCTATGTATCAACTGCAACAGGTTTTCATGGCATTTGAAGAGAATCGTCCAAATGCTACCAGCTATAGCTTGCTGAATCAGATGATGGCTTCTATTGTGCAAATGGAGGAGGTAGCCAAGATGCAGGTTACAGACACCTTTGCAATTGATGACATGGAGACCATAGTTCATGGATTGGACAATGATCCTGCTCTACACGCAAATGCAAGTATTCCTACAGATGATGAGTTGGATGGCTCTTTGCTGTGGCAAGGTGATATCCCTGAGCCGTCTGCATATATGAGTCCAGAAAACATTGCAGGTTGGATGGTGAAACGCCTTTCTCGGCGTATCTATTCCGCAGTTTTGTCTGGGTCTCAGGCATTGAAGCGGTACTATGTGTTGAGAGAAATCATGCGAGGAACAGTTCTTATCTGCCAGCGCTCTGAATATGACAGAAGAAGGGCTATGGCAATGTTGCATGATGTTCGAGACTTGTCAGACCATTCTTCAAGCAACAACTCTGACCGTGACCCCATGGAAGACTTCATGAGTGATCTCCCTGGTGATGATGACTTGGACCTCTCCGAGACCATTCAAGGAGACATCCAAGATTGCTATGAGCGTGTCTATGGGCCAGTGGACGATGTCAAAGGAGTTCCACTACAACCATCTACGATTCCAGCCTATGTGGTGATCAATGGTCATGTTGTCTACACCATTGAGATGGATGAGTTGCCAGATGAGGCTGTGCAATATGATGTGGATGGTGATTGGAGTTACCATACATTTCTTGGCCATAGATATCGAGTTCGAAGGTATCTTACAATGGCAGAACCAAATGATATTGCTTCATCAAGCAATTCACGGCCCTGAGGACATCAAGGTCGTCAAGTGGAATCAGATTTCTTATTCCACCTATGTATGTATTGCCATGATTCCTGAAAAGTGATTTCAGTGCGAGAAAGGAATTCAGATATTTACAACGGTATTGGTGTATTGTATTTACAATATTTGCAATATTCCTTACAGTGGCTTATTTGGTTGTGAGTGGCATGACTTGAGGCTATCGTGATGATAGCTTAGCGTTTCACAATGGCTTGAAGAGCTCAGTACCTGGGTCCAGGAGTGGCAGCTGGTATGAGTTCAAATGAGACTTGGTGCTTGGATCCATTAGTGATAGCTGGCACAAGTCAAAGCAGTGTAGAAGTGGCCGTTGCATCAGTGGCTTAGATGAAGTCACCACTTTTAGAAAATGGATTTCACGTCATGTTTGGTTGCTGTTTGTTTTGCTTCCAAGAGAAATCCAGATTGCATCACAAACAAAATGTTCTGTGATCCAAGGTGGGGTAACTGAGATTTCTAGATAGACTCATGTCCCCATATAGATTGCCGTACATGTATAATGTTGTATAGCTGTAAAGACACATGTGGCATTTGTTTCAGTGGCAAGTCATGAATAGCATGGCCCCTGCGCAAGAATGATTCCGAGGCTTTGTTGTCCAAGTAAAAGAATTGTAATCAGTTAGACAGTTCGGCAGTTAGTCAGATCCATCAGTGTTTTCGCTTTGTCATCCGTGATTCACAACAACCAATCTCTCCTATACCTTTCCTATTCTTGAAACTTCCGCCGCCGCCTCGTGCGGCTCTACTGGTAAATGAGAGTGGTGGTTAGGTTGCTTGCGCTTATCAACCTTCAGGCAGTTGAGTTCTTGGTGTCTCGTGTTTTACCGGACAAACCTCAGCCAGTTTTCATAGTATACTTGTTGATCGTAAACAGTCATCAGTATCTCTTTTTCTCACTTCTGGATGCGCACTCTTGTCACAGGTACACCTAGGCGGAATTCTCTTCCCTCGTTCACCATCGATGACTTGACTCTGGAATGGTTCTCTCGTCTTGTTGACCCACTCGATCACGGAGAGTTGTTCTTTTGAGAATTTGTTTCACTTCCTAAGCAATTCGTTTGCTTTCAGAAAGGACTTGCAAAACTTGCACCGTTGCTGTGCGGAACGACAGAAGCAGCCGCAGTCGTGAGTCCAGCTCTTTCAAGTCAAGAAGGAAGTGTAAATTCCATTGTCAACTGAATGGCAACAGCAGCAAAAGATTTCATTGTGACAGTGAGAAGAGAGAGGAAATAAAAAGGGAAATTTAAGTCCAGGAAAAAACCTTACGATTTCTTTTTTGTTTTTTTTGCTGGCGGCTGCTTGGGTATGTTCCGGGCGAGCGCCCTTCAGTCAGCTGAACAAAGATGTCAAAGACGCAATGGCCATAAGCACCAAATGATGTGGTTCATCATAAAAACACAAGACAAAAACATGCAAAAGGCCACTGAAGTTCAAACAAAACCATCTACAACGTCCAGTAGGTCGAAACCAGGATGCACGAAGTACAAGAAGAGGGCTCTGGTGAAATCCCAACGGAAAGCACCTACGCCAGAGTGGGAAGATGGAAGTAGACACGAGTGTGAAAACCGAGGGCTTTGGTGAAATCCCAAAGGAAAGCACCTACGCCAGAGCCAGATGTACGCGAATGTGCAGAACAGATGGAGGAAGGAGGATGGGTATACTTGAACAAAAAAGTTGAACAAAAGTTTGGTGGCCGTTTGAATTGCGTGGGTATTTCTTGTGAAAACCCAATAGTATTACAATGAGATATTGTTGCGAGCTAAAACCTCCAGCAATGCATGGAAGAACCTTACGATTTCAGCTGTTGGAGAGAGTTTCCACAATTGCAGTTGTTAGACTTGCAAGATGGATTTTTTGTGGCAGCTACACTTGTTCTTCTTCATGGAGCTGCAAACTAACCATGTGTTGCTGCAGTAAAAATATATCTGTAGTTTGTACGACTCTATCTCGTAATTTGCTGTGAATTGCGATTTCTTCCTCTTCACTTTTCGAAACAATTTTGTTCCTCTGAGTATTCTTCGCGCTCTGCCATCTATCAAAGTTTCTGAAAAACAGAACTCTAACTTTATCAGTTGTAAATCTTTCTTCTGTTTTTTTCAGCCTACAAGCTTGTTTGCGACTGGGCTACAAGCTTGTTTGCGACTGGGCAACACTTTGTAATCTTCATGTTGTTCTTCTAGCAACCGCTTCAGAAAGGAAGGTTGGATTTAGTAGCCTATGCAACAATAAAAGTGTATTCTTTCTCTTTCTAGCACGTTGGACCAGTTGCAAAGTGTATCTTTCTAGGTTGCTACACGCATTCTGTGGATGTTGAGAAGAGCATGTTGTTTTTTGATTTTCTTTTGCTGTTCCTCTTTTTGTGGGTCTTGTTGTTTTCCAAGTCTTTAATCTTTTTCTTCTGCTGTCTTGGTTGTCTTGGTTTTTTGGTCTTGGTTTTTTGCTTCTTGTGTTGTTGGATATGCTTTTTTAGGCAGATTGCTAAGGATAGAAACTGCTTCTCTTGGTTTCTATGTCCCGCTTTCATAAAGCTCGGATTGCAAATTAGAGCCAAAAACCACACAATGCTACGACGGTAGCAGCTACGTTGAGCTTCAAGCAAGAAGATGATTTCCCACCTTGCTTGCTGTCTGTCAACTTACATGCGTGCTTCCTCAAACTCTTGTGAGATCCCAGTTAACACACGAGCTTGTATGAGATTTGAAACCTAAAATTGACGTTTTAGCCTGATATGAAAACTAAATCTTGCAAATCCTCTGCTACGGTGCCATTAATCGTGACACGGTGCTTCCATCTTTAACAGGACGGCAAAACATCTTGGAATGTTGACAGCTGAAAACCTGGATGCATTGTTTTGGTTGAAGTGGCTGAAATGTCCCTAGAAGGTTCGCAGGTGTTAAAAAATCCCCTGTGACTTCAGGTCAAACCAAAGATGTAAGTCATTGTCGAGAACAAGAATATTAGAGGGGCGTGCTGCTTACAACCAAAAATGGCGGCCGTCCTGGCTGAGGCGACAGAAGAGCTTAGGCGCCGAACTAAGCCTAATAACAGCCATCCTGGCGTAGAAGTCGAATTTAAAACGTGAAGCAAGCTATGCTGCCGAGCCTCTAGCTTGTTTTCTTCTTTTTCTTCACTACGTTGTCAGGCTGGGTCTCACTACATTCGGTGGTGGTTGTGGTTCTTGTGGTTGTTCTGGTTGTTGTGGTTGTTCATGTTGTGGCTGTTCTGGTTTTTGTGGTCGTTCATGTTGTGGTTGTTCATGTTGTGGTTGTTCATGTTGTTGTTGTTGTTGTTGTTGTTGTTGTTGTTGTTGTTGTTGTTGTTGTTGTTCATGTTGATGTTGTTTATGTTGATGTTCATGTTGATGTTGTTGTTGTTGATGTTGTTGTTGTTGTTGTTGTTGTTGTTGTTGTTGTTGTTGTTGTT
>DF242319.1:61014-84991 GCA_000507305.1 Breviolum minutum Mf 1.05b.01 | reverse complement strand
AAAGGAACTAGTTTTTATCTCACTTGAGGGTTTCTTGTTGAGTTTAGGTTTTCTAGATTCCAAGGGATCTTAGTGTGGATAAATTTCACGGTAGCACAGGGCAGCATCCTTTCGCATCAGCCTGCCATCGTTTGACCTTGAAAGTGAAGTCTAATCCCTCCGGTAGCACCACCTGTGTTTGATCAGTGGAGGTGGAAGCATTCATCTGGCTAGCTGCTTGGTGGTGAGCGAAGCTTTTCTCCCTAATGGCCTCTACTACCAAGGGCACCCAAGATGCAGGAAACCAGGCAAACAAGGAATCCACCCAGCTGCTGCCTCCAAGCATCGTTTCAAACCGGGCATCAGTGGGATTTCGTCGGCCATGTTTCTGTGCTGCAGCACCATCAAAAGGGAGACAAACGACCTTTACTAGCCCAGTGGGCGGTCTTTGCTTTTCATGTTCCCTAACCGCTTTGTGCCGGCTAGAAGCACACAACAACTCTGTGTAAATGGCCTGTACCCAGAACTTCTGTGTGAGCAGAGCTGCATTGGTGTCATCGACGAGTCCTCGCGCCGGGTGCGTCAGCACTTTCTGCAAGAGACTTGTAATAGTCTCAGCAAGGAAAACTGCAAGATATTGTACTAACTGAAGCGCCATTCGTTGCACCAATTTGTCTTGCTCTGTCGGTCGCGTACAAGTGACTTGTATTTCAAAGCAGTGCGTCTGCAGTAGTGTTTCCATTTGCCTTCTTAAATCCCGTATTGGGAACATCAGCCTTGCCAGAGGCCAGGTGGTAGGGAGCGTGAGGAAGCGTTGAATACCTTCGCGGCCACCATAGAAATCCCACTCTTGATTATTCAGTTGCTGGCGGTTCAACTGCTCAGAAAAAGCCCTCTCTCGACGGCCCTAACCGGACAGCCCAGAGCGATGACCGGTGGAAGGTGGTAGGGGTGGTGAAGGTGCAAATGAGTGTCACTCAAGACGGTTCTAAATGGATGGCCTCGAGCGAGTGAAGGTGTGGAGTGTGGGTGGGGGGAGGAGGGAGGGACGATGGCAACCACTCCTGACGGCCCTAAATGGACGGCCTGCAGCGTGACTAGGTGGAGAGCTAGAAGTTCTAAGTCACACAAAGTAGCAACCCCAGCACTATGTGCACCAACACTTTGAAAACCAAAAAAACTGCAACTACCCAAACCACGTTAGGTTTACCAGTCGAGAAACCCTTGGCTTCATTCGGTCAGTCAGCACTTTTGCTCTGGCACACACGGTGCGGTGAGTTACCGGGATCTAAGATCCGCAGCAAGAACCAAACACAAAGTAAGACCTGTCTGACTTCTTATTCCAGCTCTTAAGTTCAGCAAACTTTCACAGGCTCTTGCGCCAACAAGTAAAAACCAAACAAGAGTCAGGTAGGAATGCAAGCATACCCACTCCCTTCAGACCGCCACCTTCATCAAAGTTTTAGAAGAGCAAGAACTGCAACTTCTCAACTCAAACGATGGCCCATGTCATCATGAGGGAGTAGGAACTGCAAGCAGCAAGTTCAACTACGACAGATCAACAGATCACCTGACAGGTCAAGAAACTTTCTCTGAAAGTTTCAACATCAGTTCAAACACATCCCATGAGCAAATCATTGAAAAAACTCCGATGTGATATATTGGAAACTCTATTCCCGAAAACTAATTCCACAGACTTTCCAAACCGCTACGTTCACAAAGCCTCAAACTAATTCGACAAAACGAATTCACCAAAAGGTTTCAAACTTCTATTCCAGATTTGAAACATCTCCAAAACAAATTCTCTATGTCCCAAACTGCGTTCCAGGTTTGAAACAGTCCGAAAACAAACTCCTCCTTGGTTTGAATATCGAAGATATTCAAAAGTCTCCGAAAATCAACAAAAACAAGATCTGAAGATATTCCCTGATAGCGTTTTTCAAATACTACCACAATGCATTAACCACAAGACTCACTTCTCGCATGAATTCTTCAAATGAATGCATTCCAGCACAGCACTCTTCAAACGTATGCTGTCTATTCACGTTAACCAGACATTTGGCACATCGCTCCCAGCTGAATATTCCAGTTATCAACCGTCAATCAACCAGCAGAATATCCACACAAGAAGAAAAAACAGATTGCAAAAGCCGAAACTCTTCAAGCGATCATGTTTGCTTGTGAAACTTTCACCCTTAGCTCTTGCTCTAATGACTCGGAATGCCGGCGACCCACACTTGCAATCTTCGGATGGTACCCTTTCTTGTTGCTTTGTTGTTGGTTCGTTGTGGAACTTTGCAAAATCACCCAAAAGGCACTCTGTGAGACTGCTAGCTTTATTCAGTGTTTCCAGATGACGTGTACAGTAGTCATTATTTCAATACAGAAAACATTTGCCTCAATTGTTGTACAGTTGGTGCTGACTGGCTCAACGACCGCCCGGACAACGACCTTCGTTGAGCCATGGAGCCTTAGACAAAAAAAACCGATGGCAGTGGATGTAACATGCAGAAAACTGTCAGAGATCGCTTCAGATTTCCATTGGTGCAAACTTGGATGCCCGTGAGGTGGAAATGCCTCCTTGGTCCTCCTTGGATGAAGAATGTGAAACTGAAGGATGCGCCTTGCAAGCTTTGCAACGCAGAGGACAGATCTCAAATATGTTCCGGGCACAAGACCGTATTTGCGAGATCGTTTTTGTCCTTCTTCTTCTTCTTCTTCNTTGTTGGTTGTTGTTGTTGTTGCTGTTGTTGATGTTGATGTTGATGTTGTTGTTGTTGTTGTTGCTGTTGTTGTTGTTGTTGTTGTTGTTGTTGCTGCTGTTTTTGCTGTTGTTTGTTGTTGTTGCTGTTTGTTGCTGTTGTTGTTGCTGTTGCTGTTGCTGTTGCTGCTGCTGCTGCTGCTGTTGCTGCTGTTGCTGGTGGTGGTGGTGGTGGTGGTGGTGGTGGTGGTGGGTGGGGTTGGTTTATTGTTCCTGTTTCTGTTTCCGCTGCTGTTGAATCTTTGTTTTTATTGTTGTTGTTTCTTAGTGTTTTGGCTGGGAAAACCAAGACTCCCCTACACCTGTACACCCTTTAGGACTGTTTATCGGGCCCAAAGTCACCTTCAAAACTGCTTCTAAGTTCTCCTAAGAGAGGGTTACTTCTTTGCATTTCCTCAGTCCTGCGCGCTCGGGGGTCAAAGTTTACCGCAGGTTGTTACTGACTTCACTCATTTGGAGTCTGTGCTTTGCTGTTGTGGAAAATCCAAACTCACCAACCCAAAGCCAATCCAAACTTTTTGGCTTGGATTTTGGGTGTTGGATTTTTGAATTTCGGGCCGTTTAGTAGCAATTCTTTCTGGGGGGGTTCGATTTTGGATTTTGAGTATTGGATTTTGGAGTTCGGGTTTCTGATTTTGTAATTGAAAATTTTTGGCCGATGTAGTTTCCATTTCCAGTGTGAGGAAGGTGGGTTTTGCATTTTTGGATGTACCGAACGGATTTGGAACTTTCTGTTCATTCCAATCCAAGTCGGCGGACTTATAGAAAAAAATGCATGTCGGTCATGTCTGGGGTCAAACTGAAGGGGTTTGAAGCCTCAAAAAATCAAAAACATTGTCTTTTATTGTCATCCAGGCCTGGGAATGGTGCAACGAAACGTTGAAGCCGGGTTGATTTTCAGAATCTTTTTTGCGTTCTCCAAAAGCTTTGGGAGGACTTGCACAGGATGGTGCTTCAGATGCAGCTTGGAGCGAGGCCGTTTCAGTCGGAGCATTGGCAGAGTTTGTTGTTTGTCTCTGAGGTTCAAATTCTAGACACAGTAAATTGTCGAGATATGTCTGACTCTGGATAGGTGATGTCTGCCCTTGTTCCTCGCATCCAGATGATAATGATGGAAAACGGACGTCTGTCTTGGTTTTCATCATGTTTTCATCAGTTGTGGCAAGGCTTTTGAAAAGAAACCCTGGGTGACGTTGCTTTGTAAGGTGCCTTCACTGAGAGTATTTTGGGTAAGCACGCTCTTTTCATCCCTGCCTTTGCCACCACCTTCCTCGGGTTGGTGTACATGACCTTAAGGCTCTTGTCAGTCACATGGTGCATTTGCTTCTTGAACGTTCTGGATGACTCATGATAATTGAGTTGGACACAAGACGCAAGGCTTAGTCTGATGTCTCTGAATCGACCTACCACATTTGCAGGCAGGTTCTGTCGGACTTGTTCGAACATTTGGAGCAGCAATCCTTGCGGGAGAAATTGCAGGAAGTCTGGCACTCATCGGGGTGACGAGTTTGGGCTGCCAGCACGGAGACTGTTCTACATACTTCCATCATCCATCTATTGTTTTATCGTGTCCTGCGAGAGTTTTCGATCCATTATCGTGCGCAGGTGCATACTGCATTTACACGTGCTGGAACGAGGTGCGACATGACAGATTTCCACGAAACAAATTTACCCGAGAGCTTCCAAAGATTTGTTCTGAATTTAGCAAGCAAGCTGGAGAAGCTCCTTCATGGGGAGTGGATATCAGGGCGTGTCAAAGAAGATAGAGTACCCTTTCTCATCACATGCAAGAAAGTGCAGCTTTGCTACCCGTTGTGATTCTACTCAACACTTTCTTGAAGGACTACATTATTCAAGTCGTTAACGCTTTAAACCAGATTAGACCCGATGAACTATCTTTCAAGCTGCAATTTGCTTCAAATATCACTTTAGCTGTTCCACTCGAATGCATACACTCTTGCTGCTTGGAGGCTTACGGAAGGTAAGACAGCTGGAGAGATGGACGAGATTGATGAAGAGATCCTGAGCTGAGGTTTATCTTATTCATAGCAGTCAAACAAGCCTCTTAGTCAGACATTAAAAAATCATTCTACTCTATGGCCCTGGTCCTTTTGTTTGCAATCCCAGGATTGGCGAAATCATGCTGACTTTGGATGAGGTGCAATCTCGGATGATCTTACTATTCACAGGAGATGTAAGAGATCATTTTTCATTCACATGGTTTATATCAGCAAGACTTGTGCGACAGCAGCAACCACTGCGCTCTGGTTTTGAAGCCGAAATTTGTTTTGGCAAACACAAAGGTGGAGACCTCTATTCTGTTGCTCATACCACTGTCCTGTGGCATCTTGTGCTTGCTCTTGTTGTGTCTCTGACACGTTGTAGACCATTGTTCTACAATCTCCTGCAAGATGACCAGGTTGTCCACAAATGTAGCAACCTGACATCGGATTCTTTCCTTTTCCTTTGTTGTCTCCTTTGCTCTTTCACTTGCCCTTGTGTCCTTTGTTCTGTTGTACGGGCTGCCATTGTGCTTTTCCTTTTGCTTTTCCTTTGTTGTTCATTCCGTAGCCCTTTCCGTAGCCGTAGCCTGTTTATTTGTTGTTGTATCCTTTGCCTTTTCCTTTATTGTTGCCTTTGTTCTTTCCTTTGCCTTTTCCTTTTGTTCCCTTGTATGCTGCTCCTATGTCCATTGGTGCTGTACCGCCACCAAGGTTACTGCTGACAGCTGACGATTGTTGCTGTAGTCTTGTGAATGACATGGTAGTCCTGTAGTACTCCATGGTTGTTGCTCTTATTTGTGCGTATGTTGGTGATGCTCCTGCATTGAGGTGTAAGTGTTGTTGTAGTGGTCCTTTTCTCTCATTCATCAACACGGCTATCTTGACTGGGTCTGGAAGTCGTGTTGTGTTTGCTGCCTCATAGCGTTGTAGTTCAAACTCCCAGTTGCTAAAGGACTCTTCGAAGTTGTTGTGGTCAAATGTTGGTTTCAGGAGTTTGGTTAGGTAACCAATGCTCCTTGTTCCCAATGGTGTTGAGAACCGAATGCATAGTTGTATACTTCAAGTCCTATGTCTTGCTGATGTTGTCTCACTGCTGTTGCTGCTGGTCCTGATGTAGTGGTGACCAGGATGTACTCGAGGTTTGTTGATAGTTGTATCCAGGACTCTGCTTCTTGTGTTGATCCTGCTGCTGTCCTGAGATCAGATTCTGCAAGTACTGTTGTCGCATTCTCTGCTCTATCCATGAGTAATGGATATGTTGGGTCTTGTATACCCATGTATGCTATGAATTTGTATTTCCATTCTTCAAATGTTGCATAATTGCCATCGTATGTTGGTGGTTTCAGCTTCAGCTTGTGCACTTCTGCAAGTGCATTTGTTGTCTTTGTTTCTGCAGTTGGAGCTGCCGTTGCATGTTGTGCATATGTCTCCTCCATTGTTGAAAGTCCCCCACACTGCTATAGTTGGGATCAAGCCTTCTTGCTTGTTGTGTACTGTTCTGTTTTGTGTTGGGCTTCTACCCTGTAGCTCTGTTTGTGTTGAGCTAGCCTGAATGCTTCCAGGTCTGTTGTTGTTGCTCCGCTACCATGAAAAAATAAGGAAGCGTTGTGTACACGCGTTGTTTTGTCTGTTGGACAAACTAGGCTCAAGGCCTTGATGTTGCATATGGCGTTGGACCATGTTGTGTTTTAACGTAAATATATAGTCTATATATATATATATGTATATCTCACAGACTAGTCATCTAGTCTAAAGTTTGATATATTAACCTTAGCTTAATCATGAAAACTTCCTCATGGCGCAGTTGCATCATCCTCAACCAGATGCTTTGAGGCCTTCCAAGGTATCGAGGCCGGGCATGGAGCCAACAAGGTGCCGACCCTGATGCTGATGGGTCGGGCTATCACAGTGATTCATCTTGTTTCAGAGCCCTATAAATTAATATGATTCGGAGAAAGTTTACCTATACATGTACCCATTATATCCTAGAAGTAGCACTGGGAATTTTGAAGCATCAACAGTATGAAGGCGGAAGTGATGAACCGACCGAGCAATTGGCATGATGTAATTTCTGGCTCAAGAAAATGAGGAGCTAAAATTTGGAATCCGCACAAGCACCACTGGTAGACGGGTAGACTGATCCAGGATTGGAACCTATCCCATGTAGATGAATGTGTGAAGTTTCCGACCACCTGAAGGGTTACCCCCCCGAAAATTAACATGCCTGAAAAGGGACCATTTGGAGATTTCATCTTCCAAGTCATCAATTTTCAGAGGATATGTCCGATATGTTCGTCTTCAGGGGGGTAATTTTTTGATGAGGGGAAGTGGATGGCAGGAAATTGAACAAATTGTGGCATCGTGGTGTTCGTCCACTTCCTTCAACGAAGAAAGGCAGAACCTGTACGACTTTTCAAATGTTGTAGGTCGTTTGTGAAAGATGTGGTGGTCGATGCCTTTTTTGGTCAAGGCATCGGCAAGTTACTAAGTTACAACAGAACATGCTTGAGCCTCACAACACAACAGGGTCGATGCTTCAAATTACATTCCTGTCTCTGAACATGTGCCAGTGCCAGACTCAGACTCTTCCTTTTTGACTGTTTTTTGCCCAAGAGCTGGCAAAAATGGCTCAAATAGTCTTAGTTTGCACTCCGGGAGTGTGCGACCGGCTGGTCGTTAGCCCGGAATTGTGCGACCCGCTGGTCATTAGATTGACACTTGGTTCATACAGATTTGATGTGTCATCACAGGCTGGAAGGTGTGAAGTTGATGATGCAGATGAAATTGTCGCGGCAATGTGATTTACAGGGGGTTGTTGTGGTTGTTTTGCTTAAAAATGACTGGTTTTTGTGTGACTCCGGTGTTTTTCGCTTCTCTCAGTGCGGGGGGTCACTTTTGGGCACCTGCTGAGGTTGTTTCTGAAGCTTGACCTGGCTCCAATTTCGTATTACGTGGCAGGAAAGACCCCCTTTGCCAAAGTGCGCAGTCTTGACCCTGTCGAACCGACTCACCAAGCCTACCAAAGTGCACAAAGGGACGGCCAAGAAAACGCATTTCACAGCGAATTGAACGCATCTCACACCTTTTTGCAACTTGCCACCCTGCTTGGAGTTTGACCTTCTTGGGACGGTGTTTTTTTCTTTGCTGGTGTTTAAGGTTTGCTGCCAAACAAATCAATAAGCCCTAAAAAACTCTAAATGATATCCCGCTTAGATACAAGATGTGTGCAGGGCTGCCAAGAAATTGGTACCTTGCATGTTGCAGTCACAGTTTTTTCAGGAAAGTGGGCAGCCAGGAGAAACTTTTTTTCTGTGTGACCGTGCCTCTCCTGGCAGTGCCTGGACGATGCAGGAGTTTCTTAGTGGCACATTGGAGTTTGGTATGTGCCAGGTGGGGTGTTCCAGAGTTCTTGTTTGTTTGCATTGGTAACTAAGGCAGATTGCAACCAGCATCTACAGGCTCGCTGTTGGAGTTTGGCAAGTCACATAGTTGCTTTGCGGATCCTGGCCCACACTCTTGGGTGTGTTTCGCGCCGGCATGCCCGGCATGCCCCAGCAAAGAAGCTGGTAACTTGCAGCGCCGGATGATTTTCGTTCTTGGAAAGCCTTTGGGGTCTGGCGGGTTGGATGCCCCTCTCCTAGAGGTGCAAGGGCGGTGCAGGGGTTTCTTGGTGGCACATTGGGGTTTGGTATGTGCCGGGTGCGGTATTCCGGGGTTCTTGCTTGTTTTGCATTGGTAACTAAGGCTTGCAACAAGCATCTACGGGCAGCTTTCTTTATGGGGCGCCGGTGAAGGGCGATGGGGGACATGTGTGGCAAGCCATTGCCAGAGTGACAAGGCTTGCCACACAAGCATCTGCCAGACACTTGCACCGTGAGGGACACATTAGGTTCAGTTTCAGCAATAACCATTGCCAGAGTTTCTGGAAGTGCTTGCTTGATCACACGTGCCGAAAGGCTCAGGTAGTGCATCATTCTTTGCCGTCTATGAATGCAGTCCCAGCTGCGCCAGTTTCTTCCTCAAGTTCGAGGCATGGACTTCTGGCGGCGAAGATCGCGAAACATGAACACCTGCAAAGCATCAAGACCAGGATTTGTCCTTTGTCTCCAGAGCAAAGGGCTCCGAGTTTTAGTAGAAAGCCCATGATGAGCATTGATGTTGGCGTCCGGGTCCGGCAAGGGAACTATTCGGAGTTGAGGCAGATGTGTGCGGCAGAAAGTACCTTTATCATACCTGTGAAGGAACTTCTTCGGCAGCACGGCACTCCATTGGCCTTGCCACTTAGCGCCAATTTAGTGGGTTGCCACCGGGGCCAAGAACCTAGCCTGCGGCCCTAGCAATCTTGAACAATGATCTTCACGAAATTCAAAGGGCAACGAATCGGTAAAACCAGATAGTTTTCATTGAGTTGTTTTGAGTCTAGATCCAGGAGCAGATCCAGGATTCCAAAATCGAACTGTTTTTGGCTGATTTTTGTGCTACTGAGTCACTAATGGTGCCGAAGAAGTGCCTTCAACAATCGGTTCCAATAATTTCAAGTCTAAGGCTCGCTTGCATTGAAGGGACCTTGTTCGCGGCGGCGGATGGGCTGAGCAACCTGGTGTTGGTTGGGCACAGCTTCGGTATCAGTGCCGCTTGTCATTTGAACAGATGCAGTTTGGGGTTCGATTTGTGGGCAGGAATGAGGAGCTGTGCGCAATGTAGGTCGTGGCATCGGCAAAGCTTGCAGGGATGGAGACGGAGAAGGGCTGTTTGCTTTGGATGGGGTGGTAGGTGAGGCTTAGGAAGCTTCAGAATCTTTGAAGAGGGCTGCTGAAGAGACGGGGAAAGGGGCAAGACAAGCCCCCTAAGGGCTGTTGGCCAACCTGTTTGCATGACTCCGCTTATTTGCTCTTTGAGCACATGCTTGCTTACCCCCCATCCCCCCCAACCCAAAGACCCAACACCTTCCCCCTCCTTGTGTGAGTGAGATGTGAGTGTGTCGTGTGACGTCGTGCGAAGTTCGAAAATGCGGAAGCGATCCAAACATGCTTACTGTAATTGCACAAGTGAGTTACTTCATGACAGCAGAACCAAGATGAACTAGTAACAACATTGTACCAAATAGATGACATCAAGGGAACAATCTTGCTCAAACATGATCACTTGACACATCTTGACACTTTGTGCATGTCACGAATGGCGCCCCAAGGTAGCACACCAACTCTCCACCCACTTGGAGAGGCAGGGTGTGAGAGTCTTTGGCATTGTGGTGGCACTGGACCTTCGTCATGGAAGCACCTCTGTCCCTCCTGTGCCAACGTCATTGGCCGACTTTGCATCTCGCTTTGACTTCCAGAGTTCATGGGGCCACCCCACTGGCATGTTCACCCTTACGGATTCCTATGGGCCAAGTAAAGTGCCCCAGTAAAGCATACAAACAGCGGAACACGGGTTCTGAATGGTTTTGATCACTTGGCATCAGTCTTCACATGGCTTCACCTGATATCACATGGCTTACTGGTATACATGTTTAAATACTGTACCGTTTTCTTGTTTTTCGATTTCAATTGATGGGTTTCAATCATTTTCTTATGTTTCTTTCGTGATTTGTAACGTGTCTCCAGGGGTCATTTGTGTTCTGGCCCTGTCATTTTTGCGGACTCACCGAAGAATCAGCCAGGCCATTGTGGTTTGTATACAAGTAATTCCCGGGCGAGCCAGGGGCGGAAGTTTCAGAAGAAAAAAGAACTATATAGCAAAGAAAGAATTTACCTATCGAATGTTCGCCTGGCGACCGATTATTGCGATGCCCAAACCATTTTTCTGGTGTGAACGAAGCTTTTGCCGTTGCGTGGTTGTGATGTCATGTGCTTTGAGGTGATGTGTTTGTGCTTTGATGTGCTTTGTAGTGATGTGGCTAGTTGTGAGGTGATTTGTGGTGAGTTACTGTGGTTATTTGCGACTTGTGATGTTATGTGCTGTCATGTCATTTCATGTCACGTCATTTCCTGATGTAGTTTTTCGTCTTTGTCTTTGTTCTACTATGTCATGCTACGTGTAGTCAGATGCTGTCATGTGATCTGATGTAAAGTGATGTCATGCGATCTGCTGTCATGTGATCGGACGTCATGCCGCAAACCAAGTTTTTGTTGTCGATCAGCCCTCACCCGTTCCGCGGTGGTGACGCCACGTGCTGTGATATGATGACATGATGTGGTTCGGTGTCAGGTGACGTGAGGTAAGGTGATGTGGTTGGAGTTGCTTAATGTTATGTCATGTGATGTGATGTCAGGGCATGTTAGCTACTACTGCATCCGCGCATTGCAAGAAGTAGCATGGGTCACTAAACTTCCATCTTCTATAGGATAATGTGTCTGCTGTCTGCGGTACGTTATAAGGAGTATTGAGACAGAAAATGTAGGTAGATGATAACGTATGTAGTAGTAGTTTGGAGGTATTTACTTACATGCAACACAGATGGGTACAAGAAGAGATCCCACTATAGAGAAGAATGTCAAGGCGAGATTTTCAGATAATGTCAGAAAAAATATATAAATATATATAAATATATATATATATATATACGTTCATATATTGGGGGGTTTGAACAAAGGGTTAACATGAATTGGTCGGGCCCTGTGTCATTTCTATTTTGCTGCAGACTGTAGATCTTATATCCAGATTTGTGGTTTCCATGTCGTCAGGTCACTGGTGACCAAATGGCAGTGATATTTGACGATTGCTAAGTACAGTGACCACAGGAAGTTCTGAAAAACCAGTCCTGGATTCTGTGGGCTGAATCTTCCTACAAGCAGGTAGATGTAGGTAGGGATCAGGGATCATCCTTTATGAGATACTTCGGGGTTTTTTGTGGTCTAGTTACTAGTTTTTTTCCAACTCTCATGTTCAGTTAGTTATCATCACGGGGCCCTAGCAAACTATGTACAAATATATGGGTCGGTATAGTACATATATCATATATCCCATTTGGTGACTTGCTGCCATGATGACCTGCACAGGAACCGGATTTGGCTGAATCGTGGCAAAGTGCTGGGTATTAGGTGGGAAACATGGATGGGAAAAAGTCAATGAGATGATCAGGAAAGTGACATGAGGCTAAATGCCAGCAACATGTTCATTGCAAAGTGTGATCTACTTATCATATTGGATATGGGNTATATGTATATATGTAAATATCAATAAACAAAGATGGATAAAAGAAGAGATTCCACTATTGCGGGACCGAAGGAAAGAAGAACAAGCGGAGATATATTACATGATCATGTCCGAGGGTACAACCGTGGTCACACCACGACGTTCTTCGAATTTGTTTGGCGAATTCGTGGAGGCAACAACCATGGGCGCCTGAGCTGTCCATGGCGACGCGCTCAGCAACCAATTGAAACCGTCACACCAATTGAAACAGCTGTCCATAGTGACGCGCTCAAGCAGACTGACTCTTGCGGCTGGGATCTGTTTTTCTCGAAGATATGACTGTGTAACAACTGTCCATCTTTCGTTCTAAAGTTACTTGCGTTTACGCACTCAATGTCATTTTTTGCGCATTGCTTCAACCGATACCTGTATAGTATGTTTGCATATGTGTCGTGAATGTGACTTATTGAATTTCTGCACACATCATCTCATAGAATTCGGTTCTTTAGGGCCAACAACCTTCAAGGCAATCTTGCTCAGATGCGAACACCATCCACACATGTACTCACATTGTTGCAAAGACTTCCAGAAGCGCCGGAGCGCGAAATTTCCGTACGTGACCGCTTGGAATCCTTCTTTAGCAAACTTCCGTGAAAGATTGAGCGCGTCCGATGTTTTTTCATCAATATTCGCACATGAACCTGATTCTTTTTTGAAAAACATTTAGAACTAACTTCACCCCCCATTCCTGTACCAGCAGGCAACTTGGTTTTTTCCACAAGTCAGAGTCTGTCGCAACGAGAACCAAACGCAGCTCATAGCAGCATACGATTGGCTTGTTTCGGCACTGTGGTTGTACAAGTATCTGCCCTGACTTGTGTGTCGCAACGAGAACCAAACGCAGCTCATACTCTGCTGACTGTACTTGCTCCGCGCATTGTAAATGACGTTTCATATGTCTCCGGCTATCAAGCTTGAGATTCATTTTGCGTGGCAGGCGCAGTATTTGGTGAGTTTGAAAGATGACTTTACTTGCTCCCGCGCATTGTAAACGACGTTTCATATGTCTCCGGCTATCAAGCTTGAGATTCATTTTGCGTGGCAGGCGCAGTATTTGGTGAGTTTGAAAGATGACTTTACTTGCTCCGCGCATTGTAAATGACGTTTCATATGTCACGCGGATCAATCATGAGATTCATTTTGCGTGGCAGGGGCAGCATTTGGTGAGTTTGAAAGATGACTTTACTTGCTCCCCGCATTGTAAATGACGTTTCAAAAGTGAGGGCGATCAATCATGAGAGAGATTTTTCATGGAAGGCGTAATATATGGTGAAGCATCGTAGAGGAGAGAATAGTAAAGAAGACAAAAGTAGACTAGACAAAAGAAGAGTAGACAATAGTAGAGAAGAGAATAGTAGAGAAGAGTACGTTAGAGTAGAGAATAACAGAGAAGAGCAGAGTTGAGTAAAGACTAGCAGAGAATAGTAGAGGAGTACAGTAGAGTACCCTTCAAACTCACCAAATACTGCGCCTGCCACGCAATTCTGAATCTCAAGCTTCATAGCGGGAGACATATGGAGCGTCATTTACAATGCGCGCACCAATTAAATTCACCCTGCAAACTCACCAAATACTGCGTCTGCCACGCATTATGAATCTCAAGCTTCATAGCGGGAGACATATGGATCGCCATTTACAATGCGGGGAGCAACTAAAGTCACCCTTCAAACTCACCAAATGCTGCCCCTGCCACGCAAAATGAATCTCCTGATTGATCCGCGTGACATATGAAACGTCATTTACAATGCGCGGAACAAGGAAAGTCACCCTTCAAACTCACCA
Source organism: Breviolum minutum Mf 1.05b.01 (assembly GCA_000507305.1). Classification (NCBI taxonomy): domain Eukaryota; class Dinophyceae; order Suessiales; family Symbiodiniaceae; genus Breviolum; species Breviolum minutum. The sequence continues at coordinate 71,269 of DF242319.1, read as the reverse complement.
AATACTGCGCCTGCCACGCAAAATGAATCATATGAAAAGTCGTTTACAATGTGCGAAGCAAGTACAGTCACCCTTCAAGCTCACCAAATACTGCGCCTGGCGCGCAAAATGAATCTCATGATTGATCCGCGTGACATATGAAATTTCATTTACAGTGCACGGAGCAAGAAAAGTCACCCTCCAACTTCACCAAATATTGTGCCTGCCACGAAAAGATAAAAGCTCAAGTTTTCAGCGTGAACTCCCTGAATTGCTTCCGCCAATGTAAAGACGATTCGACGACATTCGGAGGATCTTCCGAGGATATCCGACGATAAAATCGTAAAAATACAACATTTCGCTCCGGCTATCTCCCAAAATTTCACGAACTGCTGCGCCTGCCACGAAAAGTGACGCTCCAACTTCACCAAATACTGCGCCTGCCACGCAAAATGAATCTCATGATTGATACGGGCACTGGCATCTATTCTCTCTTGGCATCTATTCTCTCTGGTCATCTGTTCTCTTTGGTCATCTATTCTGTGTGGGCATCTATTCTCTCTTGGCATCTATTCTGTCTGGGCATCTATTCTCTTTGGGCATTTATTCTCTCTGGGCATCTAGTCTTTTTTGGCATCTATTCTCTCTGGGCATCTATTCTCTCTGGGCATCTATTCTCTCTTGGCATCTATTCTCTCTGGGCATCTTTTCTCTCTTGGCATCTATTCTCTGTCTTTTTTAAGACTTCGTAACTCGGAAGTTTCTCATCCAAACTTCCTTTGATGAAGTAATCTAAGGGAAATCCAGCTGGTTGAAATTTGTGATTTTTTCATGTCGAGGCCAGTGCCAGATCACATTTTCGCTTGACGGTATCCACCCTGGACCTCAGCACACCTCTGGTCCCACGGGGTCAACTTCATGCCCGGGACTTCGCTTCGGCCACCAAGCGAAGTGCCACGGCCAGTTGGTTGCCAACCGCTATGAGTCACTCAGTTAGTTGCTGCCCGTTTTTTCAAAAAACCAAGAACCCAATTTTTGGTTCCTGGGATGTTGTTGGGTGGCTTGGAACAGTCCGATGTGGAGCTAGGTTCCAGGAGATAAAGTTTTGAAGGTAATGATGCAATTTTCTTTGTCAGCTTTGCCAGGTCACGTCTCAGCTGTCGTCAATGACATGGATCACCTTGACGTGGCCAACACCAGGTCTTGGGACATCGCTACAAGGTTGCATAGGTCCGGCAAGTCCCGCAAAGAAGCTGGTAATTCGCGGCACCGCATGATGCTCATTCTTGGAGAGCCTTTGTGATCTGGACAAGAATTATTTTCTGGAAGGTTTTATGGCAAAGACAATGGTTTCAACATTTCCCATCAAGGCTATCATGTTTTCCCCTCTTCCCGCATCCAAGGCAGTTTGAAGCCCTCTCAGCACATCGGAAGGAAGATCTGCAACACATCGCTCGCACTATACAAGGTTCAATGAATTGTGCTTCGAGAGATGAATCGGCCCATATTTGGCTTGCACGCAGGTTGCTGCAGGCGAGTGGTACCCATTGCATTGTAAAACCCTACATGACCACAGTGTTATAGTGGTGTGTCAACGCCGTGGTTAGATTATGCTACTAGTTTCACTTTACATAGCGGAATTCTGATGAACTCAAAACCATATACCAAGGGGTTTTGACCGTTGCAGAGGTGGTGTACGATCATCGGCACTACAATGGCCAGCAACTAGTGGAACTGCTGCTGAAGAATCGGGATCCTCTACGCAGCATCGAGGGTTCTTATGTTGTCAATGAGTTCGTGCTAGTGCGACCAAGTGTGCCTCAACCAACGCAGGCTCCGGGTTCCTTGCAGGATCTCTTGAATATTAGCATTATGGAAGGACCTAAGCTCCGAATGCCGACGCGGGAGATATACCATGAGTTTTCCAAGATCTTCCAGGCAGATTTTGTGATGTACGTTGACATCTCTCATCTTCTTGCCGAAGAGACGTGCTTCCTCCGTTTCACAGTGCGTTGGAACCAGGATTTTCACCAGCAATGGCAGCAGGTTGCTTGGAGAACTTGAGCTGGTGATATACTTGTGTATGTTTTTCTCTTTTTTCTCCTGCATACCCATAGATGCAAGATTTGTGACAATTCTCTTTATGGATCAATTTCAAACATATCAGTTTGATGCAAGAGTAGACTTGGGAAAGGGAGCATCAACCCTTCGAATTTTAGAATCGAATCGAAGCTCAGAGATTCACTTTTGCTGTACGCTGAAGGTGGAGCGCTTGAGCTCAGATTTGGGCGAGGTGCTTAGGTGTTGGCGCCAGCATCAAGAGTCAGGAGAGCGCTGGGCTACAGTAGTTCCAACCCGTGGCGGCATTCCCTTTTTCTATGGGAACGTGGAGCAGGAAGAACCAGCATCTTGCCTGAAGGTGATTAGGTGATTTTATCAAGATTGCAACTCGCGAAACCGTGACATTTACCATGATGTGAGCGTTGTATCGAAGAAAAGTTGTTGGAGAGGAGTGTTGCACAGGACTATTGGCGAAAAGCGTTTCAAAGGAGTGATGTGGCAAGGAGTTTTGTGAAGAAGCTGTAGAAAAGTGTTGTGGGGAAGTGTTGTAGCGGCGTGTAGGGGAGATGTGTTATAGAACAGTGTTGGAAATGACGCAAAAGAAGTATTGCCCAGAAGTTGTGTACAAGCATGTTGGAGAAAGCGCTGGGGATCGCGGGAGTGTTTGGGGGGAGTGTTGCAGAAGAGCTCTCGACGTGCGAGTTGCACAGATGTGTTGTAGAGAAGTATATTGGAGAGAGGAGTAAGGAAAAGTATGAAGTATGGAAAAGTGTTGCGAGGGAAAGTGTGGAGAGATGTTGTAGAGCTTGGGACAGGAGTCTCAGAGAGCCGTGTTGTGGAGATGTAGCTGAGTGTTGCGAAGAAGTGTTGCAGAATGTTGCAGAAAAACCTTGGAGGTGGTTGTAGAAGTGTTGAAGAGGTGCTGCAGAGAGGTGTTTTAAAAAGTTTTGGAGGTGTTCTTGGCATGCTTCACAAAGGCTGTATGAAGGATGTTACGCCAGAGTATTACTGTATCTCTCTCTCTCTCTCTATATATATATATATATATATATTTTTTTTTTTCCTGCTTTGCCAGTTTCACGGTTTCACGGATGCTATTAGGTTTCGGATTTTCAGGATATCCCGGAAGACACGAGTTGACTGCTGAGGCACGTGGCGATATCTATGGGATTGTCTTCAACCCCAACGGTGCCAATTGCTTTTGCTCATTCCTTCACCATAAGGAGATCCACGATCCCTATCAATCCGAGCGCGTGCACAAATTCGCTTCGAAGCTACAACTCCAACCATACAATTGTGTAACCAGCAGTCTGGCAGACTCTGGAAGTGACTATTTTGTTTCAGAACGGCCTACCGTGGCAGTGCGCTATACACAATTACTACATTCTTTCATAAACTGAAGTCACCAACTAGCACACGGTCTGACATCATGTAAAAAAGCAAACAAAACCAAAATTGCAAGACCCATGTAGGCACAAGCTGGTGCGTTAGGGTCTGCAATTTTGTTTTTTGTTTAACTTAATTAAGTCGTTTGGACTTTGGCCGCCTGGGGCATTTAAGTAATTTAGTCCTTCTAATTTCATGAAATGGTCTAAGGTTTTGCCGACTCAATTTATTTAACCTATCTAATCTAGTCAGAAAGGAAAAATAAATCAAATAAATGGAATGGGTCCATTCAATTTCTCTTTTTTCAATTTATATATGTTTTTGAATTTATTTAGTTTGCTTAATGTATTTGCTTTATTTGCTTTAGTTGATTTGGTTTAATGAAATTAAATGGTGTTGGCCTTGTCTGCCTGGGGCATTTACCCTGCTTAACTTCTTTGAATTTAGCTAGAAAGGAAACATATGAAACTAGATGAAATAAATGAAATACATTAAATAGATTCAATGATTTCAGTTTTGAATGAATCTAATTTCCTTTTTGGTTGGCTGATGCATTTGAAATATTCATCTTATTTTTGACCACAAGAAAATTCAATAGATCAAATGTATTCAAGATTTAATTTATCTTTTTTCAAATCAGCCAAATGGTAAACAATGTTGAAAATAGGTGTTTATTTGACTGTTTGGATGCATGTATGTAGAAATATACCGCGTTTTACGGTGTGTTGTAATATCAAGCAATCTGAGATCACTTTCAAAATAGTAGTGAATTTAGGTATAGGAACACATGCATCTTGCACTCTAAATACCATTACAAATGACTTAGGTAGATCTTGGGGGATGGCCATGTATATATATATATATACATATATACATCTTCTATGTTGCTCCTTCAAAACATGATGGCTGATTGACATGCATTAAAATATTTTTTAATAGAATGTTCCAATACATTCTGCATCTTGGTTCAATATTTGTTAGTATCAAGTTCAATATAGTTAACTATGTTCCAAGATATGGACATAGTTATGTTTCTATAAGTGCTTAAGGTGTTACTTCTTATGAGTTGTAATGTTTCTTTGCTACTGCTTACTTGCAATAGTTAACACTTTAAAATCCCTACTAGATAAGATAAACCATTAACATAAAAGCATGCATTTGCTTTTTATAGATGCTTGCAGCCCTACAACAGTAAACATCTTAAGAGTGAAATCATTAAAAGAGTGCACTGCCACAGCGGGCCGGCCTCGGCACGTGGCGATATTTATGGGCAGATGGTCTTCAACCCCAACGGTGCCAATTGCTTTTGCTCATTCCTGGACCATAAGGAGATCCACGATCCCTATCAATCCGAGCGTGTGCACAAATTCGCTTCGAGATTCGAAGCTACAAGTCCAACATTACAATTGTGGAACCAGCAGACTCTGGAAGTGACTATTTTTTTTTGCATTTTGGATTTGGTCGATCCCAAAATCACTGAGAAGTAAAGATTTTAAGATTCTAGATAAGAATCTGCTGGGGAAGAAATTCCCTTGTGCATGTGACTTGTTGTACACTGCACAATTCTTCATATTGTTTTTCTGGATTTGGGAGTCTGAGTTTGGACCATCTCACCTAAAAAGTTGTACGGCTCATTCGGGGGGCGGAGGGGGGTCATATGGCAAAGAAAGCCCAGATTCAATAAGCAAGTCTATGCATGATGTTGGAAAGGGCATCTATTTATATTACATACGATGCCAGTATCAAATCAGTTGAGAAAGCCTGGATGTGACATGTGGTACCAGTATCAAATCATTTGCTGGACACAGAATCTGAATTAGCACCCTGGGGCCCTAGTAAGGCCCACACCTTAGTGTCAACCCCTGAAAGGCTCAGACTCAGATGTGAATTTTCCAGAAGTCTGCTAGACAAGGTGCCGACCCTGATGCTGATGGGTCGGGCTATCTTGTTTCAAAACCCTATAAACTAATATGATTCGGAGAAAGTTTACCATACATGTACCCAATATATCCTAGAAGTAGCACTGGGAATTTTGAAGCATCAACAGTATGAGGGCGGAAGTGATGAACCGACCGAGCAATTGGGATGATGTAATTTCTGGCTCAAGAAAATGAGGAGCTAAATTTTGGAATCCGCACAAGCACCACTGGTAGACGGGTAGACTGATCCAGGAACATTGGAACAAAACCTTTGGAACCTATCCCATGTAGATGAATGTGTGAGGTTTCCGACCACCTGCCCCGAAAATTACCATGCCTGAAAAGGGACCATTTGCAGATTTCATCTTCCAAGTCATCAATTTTCAGGGGATATGTCGGATATGTTCGTTTTCAGGGGGGTAATGAAGTAGTAAGTAGATAGAGCAAGTGGTACTTTTTGATGAGGGGAAGTGGATGGCGGGAAATTGAACAAATTGTGGCTCCACAAGATGAACTTTTTTGAATTCCCTCTTCCCAACCGTTAAGTGGACAAATTTCAATGAGTCAACATTAATATTACCAACAGCTATAATATAGTATTTATATAGATAATTTCTATATACAAAAACTATACATGTAAATATTAGTATGTTTTACATTAATTACATATACACATAACTATACAGTACATATCTATATATATATATACATATATTTACATACCAAGATCTTCCATAACTTTGTTGCACATTTATCCCACCTGCCAATTCTCGAGGTTTTCTTTGGCCCCACGGGAGCGGGAGCTGGTGCTGTGATCGGCTTCTCATGGATTCAGAGCAGGTGGGGGAGGGGAGCTGGGCAGGGAACAATTTCCGTTTCAACCTTGGAAAATGGAAATCGCCACGGACCCTCCTTGATTTCAGCTGGAAACACCTGAAGATCAATGGTTGGAAGATTTCATCATTTTCCATTTTGGGATTTTGTCCTATTTTCAGGTCCGAACTGGTAGTGTTGCGGGAGTGTAAAAGATTTGATTGACTTGAGATTTGCTTCTGTATCATGAAGAATTTTCTGAAGCATTTTAGCCTATGAAGTCTGATTTGTTGATATTCACGCCGCTCCGCGGCAGGGTCCGCCCGCACCAAGGTTACAAGGTGTCATATGTTCTTGTTGTTGTTGTTGTTGTCGTGGTTGTTGTTGTTGTTGTTGTTGTTGTTGTTGTTGTTGTTGTTGTTGTTGTTGTTGTTGTTGTTGTTGTTGTTGTTGTTGTTGTTCTTGTTCCAGGTCAAATATTTTAGACCAAAAACACCAAAACACACGGTATTTAGCAACACACTGGTTTTTACGTTGTTTTTGCAGCGTCAAGGGCGAACATCGTCCAAAAACATCGCTTTTTTAGCGAACGCGTAGAAAACACTGTGTTTTGCGATGTTTTTTCAGCAAGGGGCTTTAAATGTACCGCAAATACCACGGTTTTCTTCATTTTTTTTACTTCCAGCCATCGCAAGTAATACTTCGGAGAGGGGTTGCCATAGCAAGTAATACTTGTAAATATAGCAGTTTTTAAAATCTGCTTTGGTGTTCACACATAGATGCATACAGATGCCTCATTACATGATCACCTGTGGCAACTATTCAGATTCATGATTCCTTTTGAAATCCTGATGGTTATTTCGGTAGGGCTGCAAGGTACTGTAACTCGCCTTTCAAAACACTAAGAAAGTCATGGTAGCACGGTGCTTCCTCCAGCATCACTTCAGTGTCCACACAATTGCAAGCTCTTGTTGAGCGTGGTGGATGGCAAGTTGAGCGTTTCATCCCAGATCTCTCTCATGGTCCCATGGTCTACTCCTAGTGTTGCACTAAAGGTTTTGCGATTCAGTCAGGAGAGGAGGTCATCGAAAGCTATTAGATGGATCCATGTAGAGGCTGTAATGAATCCTCTAGTTTTGTATTATGTTTCCATTATAGGAAAGCCTGTGAATTTGCTGGATACCACCACCGGAAAACATCTCTACAAATGCCAGCTCAGACACAATGAGGACTCTCCAGCTGCTATGGTTCACGATTGCTTGGCGGCAGCCAGGAGAACTCCGAGCTGTAGGTACTATAATTCTTACTACCTGGCACTGAAAATGTCGAAGTTGGTGGAAAGCACATATCAACCTTTGAGCACCTTTGAGTGAAGTGGTTTACCAGAATCACGTGTCAAAAATAAAGTGAAGAGATGCTGCAAAAGTGCGGCAAAGTCTTCTTTGAAGTTCCGTTCTGCAGGTCTTGAACGAGAGTCAGAGTTCAGAGCATTCCCTTGATTTTGATAATCAATCAAAGGTTTGGGTTGTTCCTGTTCTCGTTTCTTCTTCTTCTTCTTCTTCACACTGCCCCTTTCAGCACATCTTGCTTTTTGGCAGCAGGAAAGCAACCGAAGGAGATGGATGCTTGATTTTAAAGAAACGCGGGCGTTGGTGAATGGAATGATAATCTGACGGATTCTCACAGGTGCGAGTGAGGTAGATGCTAGAAACGTGACCTCTTTATGTCCACAGGGGCATGATGAATTTTGCCCACCAGAATTATGGCTCGACTAGCACAGCCAACTGCTGGATGTCACAAGCACCAGCGATTTATCCCCCATTCACCCTTGGCAAGAAAGTCAATGAATCCACTTGAAGATTTCAATTTGACCAGATCTTATGTTGAGATGTTTCCCAGAAGTGGAACAGACGTTTTTTGGATCCTTTTAGGAGGAACACCAGCAGGATAGGGTTTAGTCATCATTCTGATCAGATTCTTGTATACATAGTGCCTTCATCACCCAAAGATGTAGTGGATTCCACAGGAAATTCCAGGCTGGTAAGATGGTGCAATTCGCCTTGAAAGAAGGAGACACTGGCACAGCATACTCCATTTGTCGGAGTGGTACAGTAAGTAGATGTAAGTAGGAGATGATGGAGACGGACATCAAACTGACCACAACTCCAACGACCTCACCCAACCTCGGTTCCTTTGCAACTCTTTGCACCTTGGCACCGAGGTGCCACACGGAAGCGAATGAGATCGAAGAGCCGGCGAGTTGTTTCGTTGGCAGGCGCCGATTGCGCTTGCGCCAGGGTGATGGTGAGCCATATATGAACTCAATCATCCCTGCCTTTGCCACCACCTTCCTCGGGTTGGTGTACATGACCTTAAGGCTCTTGTCAGTCACATGGTGCATTTGCTTCTTGAACGTTCTAGATGACTCATGATAATTGCGTTGGACACGAGACGCAAGGCTTAGTCTGATGTCTCTGAATCGACCTACCACATTTGCAGGCAGGTTCTGTCGGACTTGTTCGAACATTTGGAGCTGCAATCCTTGCGGGAGAAATTGCAGGAAGTCTGGCACTCATCGGGGTGACGAGTTTGGGTTGCCAGCACGGAGACTGTTCTACATACTTCCATCATCCATCTATTGTTTTATCGTGTCCTGCGAGAGTTTTCGATCCATTATCGTGCGCAGGTGCATACTGCATTTACACGTGCTGGAACGAGGTGCGACATGACAGATTTCCACGAAACAAATTTACCCGAGAGCTTCCAAAGATTTGTTCTGAATTTAGCAAGCAAGCTGGAGAAGCTCCTTCATGGGGAGTGGATATCAGGGCGTGTCAAAGAAGATAGAGTACCCTTTCTCATCACATGCAAGAAAGTGCAGCTTTGCTACCCGTTGTGATTCTACTCAACACTTTCTTGAAGGACTAAATTATTCAAGTCGTTAACGCTTTAAACCAGATTAGACCCGATGAACTATCTTTCCAGCTGCAATTTGCTTCAAATAGCACTTTAGCTGTTCCACTGGAATGCATACAGTCTTGCTGCTTGGAGGCTTGCGGAAGGTAAGACAGCTGGAGAGATGGACGAGATTGATGAAGAGATCCTGAGCTGAGGTTTATCTTATTCATAGCAGTCAAACAAGCCTCTTAGTCAGACATTAAAATATCATTCTACTCTATGGCCCTGGTCCTTTTGTTTGCAATCCCAGGGTTGGCGAAATCATGCTGACTTCGGATGAGGTGCAATCTCGGATGATCTTACTATTCACAGGAGATGTAAGAGATCATTTTTCATTCACATGGTTTATATCAGCAAGGCTTGTGCGACAGCAGCAACCACTGTGCTCTGGTTTTGAAGCGGATTTTTTTTCGGCAAACACGAAGGTGGAGACCACTATAAAGTATGCTGCGAATGCTCAATCAAATGATGATTTTTCATTGACGCTTGATCCGATCTCAGCATCCACTCTTTTTGCACAGAGGATTTTTCATAGGCAAAGTTGTTTGATTTTTGGTATGCGTGTGCTATCTTGTGCCACAATTGCGCTCTCCTGTCAGTGGACCTTCGTTTATCAAGATGTGCCCCATCGACCAAGAATTCATTGCATAGGGCTTGTCTTTTGAGACAGCCACAGAACTTCATAGCCATGGTGGTCTCGTCACCACCACGTTTCAGGCTATGAACAGCTGCCAATCCTCAAGTCTTTGTGGTGTTGTCGTGAAAACCCTGGTTGATGTTTGTCATAAACAGCGGCTGTGTTTCCACTTGGATTCAGTTGGTTTCAGTTGGATTCAGTTGCAGCCCGAGTGCCATGTCAGAAGTGCTAAGTAGTAAGATGTTCTAAGTGCCTGTCAGAGAGGCATCAGCGGAATGCTATACGCCATCAACAAGTGAGTCAAACAATTCGGGTCAGGTTAAGTTATGAAACAGGATAAGTTGATCTAGATTTAGATTACTGTACATAGATTCCACTAGGTTCAGATATGGTTCAGATGGATTTAGTAGATGCAACAAGCAGGAATTGCCATTTGAGGATGAGAGGCTCTGGACAGGAGGAGGCTGACTGCACTAAATGGGCTTCGTGCCCGAGCTGCAAT